>JARYGA010038483.1:0-44682 GCA_030545235.1 Helianthus tuberosus
CGACATTTCCGACCGTACAAAAGCTCAAAAGGAGGGCCATACCAATACTTGCTTGCCAACTATTGTTGTAAGCGAACTCAACAAGGCATAGATATTCATCCCAGTTCCCAGACCATTCGAGTGCACATGCTCGGAGCATGTCTTCCAAGGTTTGAATTGTGCGTTCTGACTGCCCATCTGTTTGTGGATGGAAAGCCGTACTAAACTTCAGTCGTGTACCCCAAGCTGCCTGAAAACCTTTCCAAAATCGTAAGGTGAAACGTGGGTCTCTATCTGAAATAATGGAAGATGGTGTGCCATGAAGTCGAATAATCTCTTGAAGAAATATTTCGGATAACTTACTAACTGAAAATCCTTGCTGAATCGGTAGAAAATGTGCCGACTTTGACAATCTATCGACAACAACCCATACAACATCATTCTTCTTGAAAGTCTTAGGTAAACCGGTAACAAAATCCATTGTGATCTCATCCCATTTCCATATGGGAATATCCAATGGCTGCAACAGACCACTTGCTCGTTTGTGTTCAATTTTCACTTGTTGGCAAGTGAGGCATTTATTTACGTATCGAGCAACGTCTTCCTTCATTCCATTCCACCAGAAGTTCTGTCGTAAGTCTCGATACATCTTTGTAGATCCTGGGTGAATTGAAAATGGTGAGCTGTGAGCTTCGGATAACAATGACTCACGAAGGGTGGAGTCATCGGGTACACAAAGTCTTTTGCCGCACCAAATCACCCCATGATGGTCTATACGAAATTAAGATTGCTTACCTACCTCAAGATTTTGCACAAATGCCCAAAGTTCTCCATCTTGCTTATGTGCATCTTTGATCCGTGATATGAGATCGGGTTCTATCTACATTCTAGCCAGATATCCCTCAGATTCACTAACCTGAAGCCAAATGTTCATCCTTTCGAGATCCCTCATAATACGAGGCTGAATTTGTAAGCAAGATATAGTCCCGGAATTCTTTCGGCTCAACGCGTCAGCTACAACATTGGCTTTGCCTGGATGGTATTGAATATTTGCGTCGTAATCTTTTAAAAGTTCTAACCACCTTCTTTGCCTCATATTTAGCTCCTTCTGGGTGAATATGTACTTGAGGCTCTTATGGTCGGTAAAGATGTCACAACTCTCACCATACAGATAGTGTCGCCAAATTTTAAGTGCAAAGACGACGGCGGCTAGTTCTAAATCATGTGTAGGGTAGTTAACTTCATAAGGCTTCAACTGACGGGAGGCATAAGCGATAACCTTCCCATGTTGCATTAGCACACAACCTAATCCTTTCTTTGAGGCATCACTGTAGACTTGGTAACCTCCTGATCTAGAAGGGAGAGTGAGTATCGGGGAGGATACGAGTCGTTTCTTCAATTCTTCAAAGCTTTTCTCTTGTTCCTCATTCCATGAGTACTTCACCCCTTTCCTTAGGAGTTTTGTGAGTGGTATCGCAGTGAATGAAAATCTTTCAAGAAATCTTCGGTAGTAGCCAGCAAGACCCAAGAAACTTCGTATTTCGGTAACAGAAGTGGGTCTTGGCCATTTTGTAATAGCTTCAACCTTTGTTGGGTCTACCATAATTCCCTCTGCTGATATGACATGACCTAGAAATGCCACTTGGCTAAGCCAAAAGTCACATTTGGAAAACTTTGCGTACAACTTCTCATGCCGCAAGGTTCCAAGTACTGCATGTAGATGTGCTTCATGCTCTTCGTAACTCTTAGAATACACCAGAATGTCATCGATAAAGACAATAACGAATTTGTCTAGGAATTTGTGAAATACACGATTCATCAAATCCATGAAGACTGCGGGTGCGTTAGTTAGCCCAAAGGGCATAACCAAGAATTCGTAATGACAATAACGAGTACGAAAGGCGGTCTTGGGAACATCATCCTTCTTGATCTTTAGCTGATGATAACCGGACCTCGAGTCAATTTTTGAAAAGAACTGAGCACCCTGAAGTTGATCAAAGAGATCATCAATGCGAGGCAGAGGATACCGATTACGAACAGTAATCTTGTTCAACTCTCGGTAGTCAATACATAAACGCATACTACTGTCTTTCGTCTTCACAAATAAGACCGGAGCACCCCAGGGTGAAACGCTGGGTCTTATGAATCCCAGATCTAACCATTCTTTCAATTGTTCCTTCAACTCCTTCAGTTCCATTGGGGCCATACGGTACGGAGCTTTAGAAATAGGTTCGGAACCAGGGATCAAGTCGATGGTGAATTCTACCTGACGGTCGGGTGGTAATCCCGGTAGTTCATCCGGAAATATATCAGGATATTCACGGATAACGAAATGGCTATCGATACTATTAACACTAGCAGAAGTATCCTTAATCGATGCTAGGAATCCAGCACAGCCGTTTTATATGAATTTTCGAGCTTTGAACGCGGAGATAATTTTAAGAGATTTATGAGCTTGAGTTCCCTGATATATAATATCAGGATGATGAAGATCACCGAAAATAACACGGCGGGAATGACAATCTATAGTTATGTGATGTCGAGACAACCAATCTATCCCAAGAATAACATCAAAGTCACACATATGTATTGGAAATAGGTCTGCTGTCACACCCCCAAAATCCACACGCGGAGTATCACCGCTTGGAGGCGTGACTGACCAGGATCAAGCCACCAATCATATTGAACATATCATAATAGTAATTGTAACACCCAACCTCAATATAACTCAATATAACTGGTGATCAAATCAAAACATAGTTTAAGTAGTAAGCGGAAGCATAATGTTTAAAACCCAAGTATAAGTTCAAAAGTATGATAAATGTTTAACATGGCATCCACGATCCATGTCCACAACGACTGCGCCTCCCAGTGCAAGCTCCATGTGTACCTATTGACCTGCAAGGCATGTAACAACGAGTCAACAACAAAGTTGAGCGAGTTCACAGTTGGTTGTTTAGTTATAGTATTCGTTTTGTAAACCGTATGTTTGTTTAGTAAACTATGTATCGTATTTATTTGTATCGCGGCCTTCCAGGCATGTTTGCGAAGATTTGTGGGGGTTTCCCATGCATTCTAGACTAGTTATATTTGTATCGCGGCCCTCCAGGCATGTTTGCGAAGTTTAGTAATTGTATCGCGGCCATTCCCGGCATGTGTGCGAAGATTAGTATTTGTATCGCGGCCATTCCAGGCATGTGTGCGAAGATTAGTATTTGTATTGCGGCCATTCCAGGCATGTGTGTGAAGAGTAGTGGGGGCTCCCCATGTATTACTAGTCTAGCTGTATCTATAGGTGTCCTTCCCAACCCGAGGACAGTGGTACGTATTCTAGTAGCGATGTAGTACATGTAATCATTCAATCCCATTCCCAACCCCGGGAATCCCATGCCTTGGTAAGAGTGTGAACTCACCTTGGTTTGCTCGGTATGCTAAGTTAAGTGCTCACAAGAAATCAGTCAAGTCCTATAGTGTGCACGTATACTCAATCAGTTTAGGTTCGTAATGATTCACATGTATTCTAATGCCACATAGTGTGTTTAAGCAATTGTCACGTATCATATAAGCAGTTAATCAGAGCCATGAAATTCATGCTTGACAAGATTAACAGTCAGTCCACATACTTCACCAAGTTAACATACTTAACAGGATTTACACACTAACAATGTCACATGATTAACAGAGTTAACATCTTTTAACTGAATTAATAATCTATGCAGAACCAACATACTAAACCAAGTTGCTAGTCTTAACAGAAATGATCACTAACAAGGTTGATAAGCTTAACAGAATTAACCAATCTTACTTAACTGAGTTAATAAATTACTAGAGTTAACAACCAACAGGTTTAGTAAACTAACGGAGTTACTCAAGTAATTAACTTAATTGAATCTCATATTTAATAGCGTTAATAGTAACAGTATACAATGTGATGAAATCGCCCAAGTGGCGAAAACCCTTTGGTCCGAAAACACTTGGTGTTTTCGTTGGGGGTAGGGTTTTCATTGGGTGGAGGTTTTCGTCGGTTACGTCAATCAACAACCCTAATCATCATCCCAGCAATACCATTCGATCCATTCATAAAAATCATTATGCCATCCACAAACACATTACATAGCAACATACATGATCATCACTCGACATCAGTGAGTATTCGACATCTAGCATAAACCCTATTTTGTGTATTCATCAACATATTACATAGCAACACACATAATCATCATCATCATTAAAATAAACAACAATGGCCGACAACTGCAAACCACCTCAAGAGATTATTGGACCAATTAGATTTTGGGTGGGTTTGACTAATGTTAGGTTGAAATCATGTGTCACATGCAAACCGTATGTATCATCAGTGAACTCATGTGCATCTTCAGAGAAAATAAATATCCACAATCATTATGTCTAGGGTTTTCACAATTTACAACCATTCCTGTGATCCTACAGCAGCATTTTCTCATATATCATGCATTTATAATCAATTCAGAATAAATAAACGTGAACTATAACTGACCGATTCAAAGGATAGTCCAAGGATTATGTGTGTGTGGCGATAGGGCTTCAAGAAGTGGATCTGCCGTCGTTTACAAAGGATATCGAGAGAGAGATAGGAGGTGCGATTAGGGTTTCTACCGAATACTCATTACGCGTACAGGTTATAACCAAACTCTATGTACTCGATACTGGGCCAAGCCCACTGTTATTTTCGTTGGCCTCCTGGTGGACGAAAACACTAAGTTGTTTTCGTGGGGAGGGGTGTTTTCAAGTGGGGAGTTTTCGGCTAGGGAGGTTGATTTCGTGAGTTCCATGTTTGTTATTTTTAATTCCCCAAACACAATATTAATACAACACATTATTATTAACCTAGATGTTCATATTGCACAACAATATATAAAACACACTTAATGCACACCAAATATATCATATCAATCAAACGCGGTTTAGCATATTACAACGCGTACAGTTGTGAAACAAACAAGTCATGCAAACAAACCACTTAAACAATTAACGTGCAATTAATGCGAAGATGGAAATCTTGGAAATTCGAGTTGTCACATTATCCCCAACTTGAAAGAAATTTCGTCCCGAAATTTAGCACGTGGTTACTGAGGAAGCTAGTTGTGTTGTGTAGTTTACTGGTTTTCCTGGGGTGTTACATCATCCCCCCGTTGATTTGGAATTTCGTCCCGAAATTCCATAGTAGCTTCAGTCTCAGTAGTGGTTGCACTGTTTCCGAATAATTGCGGATACTTGAGTTTCATTTGGTCTTCTCGTTCCCAGGTGAACTCTGGGCCACGACGGGAGTTCCAACGAACTCGAACAAGAGGTATTCTAGTGTGCTTGAGGACCTTAACGTCCCGGTCCGTGATTTCAACTGGTTCCTCGACGAATCGCAACTGATCGTCGATAGTGAGCTCCTTCAAAGGAACTATGAGGGTCTCATCTGACAGACACTTCTTCAGATTTGACACGTGAAAAACGTTGTGAACTGCACTGAGTTCTGTTGGTAGGTTTAGTTTGTAGGCCACCTTGCCTATTTTCTCAATGATTTCAAATGGTCCGACGTAACGCGGATTGAGTTTGCCCCTTTTGCCAAAACGGACCACACCCTTCCAGGGTGAAACTTTGAGTAGCACTCGATCCCCAACTTGGAACTCAAGTGGTTTCCTACCCTTATCAGCGTAGGCTTTCTGACGGTCGCGAGCTGCCGCCATGCGTTGTCGTATTTGAGCAATCCTTTTTGTTTTGTCTACCACAAGTTCTGGGCTAGTGATCTGACTATCCCCCACCTCTGCCCAACAAAGAGGTGATCGACATTTACGCCCGTACAATGCCTCAAATGGAGCGGCCCGAATGCTGGCGTGGTAACTGTTATTATACGAGAATTCCACTAGTGGCAAATGTTTTTCCCAACCATTGCCAAAGTCAATCACACATACCCTAAGCATGTCTTCAAGGGTCTGGATAGTACGTTCAGACTGCCCATCCGTCTGAGGGTGATAAGCTGTGCTCATGTCTAATCGTGAGCCAAAAGATTTGTGCATCGCTTGCCACAGTTCTGAAGTAAAACGTGCATCACGATCGGAAATAATAGAGGTGGGCACCCCGTGCCTCGAAACCACTTCCTTCAAGTAAACGTCTGCTAAAGTAGAGAACTTGTCTGTTTCTTTGATAGCCAAGAAGTGTGCAGACTTTGTGAGTCGGTCCACGATCACCCAAATAGTATCGTTACCACGTTGAGATCTAGGCAGGCCAGTAACGAAATCCATGGAAATTTTCTCCCATTTCCATTGTGCTATCTCTAGTTGTTGGAGTAGGCCCGATGGTTTCTGATATTCCGCTTTGACTCTCGCACAAGTCAAACACTTGCTAACGTAAGTTGCTATATGAGCTTTCATACTAGGCCACCAATATGTAGTTTTCAAGTCATGGTACATCTTATCCGAACCAGGATGTACTGAGTAGCGAGACTTATGAGCTTCATCCATTACAAGCCCGCATAAGTTGCCATAGAGTGGGACCCAGATACGTCCCGTTACATAGTAGGCGCCGTCTGCCTTTTGTTCTAACCGTTGCCTTGAGCCGCGTAGGGCTTCAGCCCTGACGTTTTCTGGTTTCAATGCTTCTACCTTAGCATCTCGTATCTGTGCAGGAAGGCTAGACTGGATGGTAAGTTGTAGTGCTCGCACACGCCTAGGTGTGGTATCTTTTTGACTGAGGGCATCGGCCACCACATTGGCTTTGCCCGGATGGTACTTGATGGCACATTCGTAATCGTTCAGTAGCTCGATCCATCGACGTTGACGCATGTTTAATTCCTTCTGTTTGAAGATATGCTCGAGACTCCTGTGATCGGTGTAGATGGTGCACTTGGTACCGTACAGGTAATGTCTCCATATCTTGAGCGCGAAAACTACAGCTCCCAGCTCTAAATCGTGTGCAGTGTAATTCCGTTCGTGAATCTTAAGTTGGCGCGAAGCATAAGCAATGACTTTATCCCATTGCATCAACACACATCCAAGACCCTGAATGGATGCGTCGCAGTAGACTACAAAATCATCTGTGCTTTCAGGCAATGAGAGGATAGGTGCGCTACAAAGTATATCCTTTAAGTGCTGAAATGCTGATTCCTGTGTATTACCCCAACGATAAGTAACACATTTCTGTGTCAGTAGTGTAAGCGGCTGTGCAATCTTTGAGAAGTCTTTGATGAACCTTCTGTAGTAACCTGCCAAACCCAAGAATTGGCGAATTTCTGTTGGTGTGCGAGGTGCAGGCCAGTTCTTGATCGAATCTACCTTGGATGGATCAACATGAATCCCATCCTTGTTTACCATGTGGCCTAGAAAGTGGACTTCACGAAGCCAGAAGTCGCATTTTGAAAACTTGGCGTACAGCTGTTCTGCTTGAAGGAGTTCCAAAATGAGTCGTAAATGCTGCTCGTGTTCCTCCTGACTCTTCGAATAGATCAGGGTGTCGTCGATGAAAACAATAACGAACTTGTCAAGATAAGGTTTGCACACTCTGTTCATAAGATCCATGAAGACTGCCGGTGCGTTTGTTAATCCGAATGGCATGACCAGAAACTCGTAATGGCCGTAGCGTGTTCTGAATGCTGTTTTGGAGACGTCCTCGTCCCGAACTCTCAGTTGATGATAGCCTGACCTCAGGTCAATCTTCGAGTAATAGCTCGACCCTTGCAACTGGTCGAATAAGTCGTCGATGTGTGGAAGAGGATAGCGATTCTTCACGGTCACTTTGTTCAGTTCGCGGTAATCGATGCACATGCGGAAGGTACCGTCTTTCTTCTTCACAAATAATACTGGAGCTCCCCAGGGTGAAGAGCTAGGACGAATGAAACCCTTTTCTAGAAGTTCTTGCAATTGCTTAGACAGTTCTTCCAGTTCGGTTGGAGCTAAGCGATAAGGTGCTCGAGCTATTGGGACTGCTCCTGGAGCTAGCTCGATCTGAAATTCGACCTGGCAATGAGGCGGTAGCCCAGGTAAATCTTCAGGAAACACTTGAGGAAAGTCGCGTACTACTGGAATATCCTCTAATCTCTTCTCTTTCGCTGATGCGTCAGTAACAAGTGCTAAGATAGCAGTGTTGCCCTTTCACAAACACTTCTGAGCCTTCAGGAAGGAGATGATGCCAACCACGGCACCACTCTTGTCGCCTTGAACTTCGAGAGGTTCTTTACCAGAACGGGGAATACGAACAATCTTCTCCTTGCATAGGATCTCTGCTTGTTGTTGAGATAACCAATCCATACCAATGACGATGTCAAAACTACCCAGAGCTATGGGAATGAGATTGATAGAGAAATTCTGACCAGCTAAGACGAGGTTACAACCCTTGACTATGTGACCAATGTGGTGTCTGTTGCATCTGTTGCACTTTGGGTGGTTTCCTCGATATCCACCCTGCCCTTGACTACCAGAAGACTACTGACCAGGGCTCTGATAGTCATCAATCTTTCGCTGCTGTGCCTGGGACTGAACTGAAGTCGAACCCTTGCTGGAGGTTCCATCCCACTTTCGTTTGTTGTCACTGGGAGTAGCAGAAGTAGTAATAGTAGTAGCACCAATACGTTTAGGCAGCTTGTTCTGTTCCACTGCCTGGTCTGTGAGACGATGAGCAAGACGAGTAACATCCTGGATAGTAGCAAGGTTAGCAGCAGTCACATGGCTTTGAATCTCTGGTACTAAGCCTTTGAGGTACAGCTCAATGCGCTTGATGGGAGGATCCACCATAGTTGGACATAACACTGCCAGTTCGTTGGATCGTTTCGTGTACGCTTCTATCTCTGACCCCATCATCTTCATGTTAAAGAACTCCACTTCCAGCTTGTGGATGTCATCCCGACTACAGTATTCACGTTTGATCAGTTCCTTAAAATCATTCCATGGAGTGGCATTAGCAGCCGCCAGCCCCAGCATCTGAACTTGCGCGTTCCACCAAGTTAGCGCAGTGCCTTCGAGAGTACCAGTGGCGTACTTCACCCTGCGAGCCTCAGGGCATTCACACATTTCGAAGACCGATTCGAGCTTTTCAAACCAATGGAGGAGTCCAACGGCCCCTTCAGTGCCACTAAAAGTACTAGGACGACAGTCCATGAAAGTTTTGAACGTGCACATAGGTGGCTGAGCGTGTTGACCTGTCGTGTGCGTAAGAGTAAACATACTTAAGCACGAGTGTTGGTTTACGAGAGTAGGATCTAAAGATCCTAGAGTAAGTGGTGATGGCAGGTTATACCTCCTGCCTGGGCAGCTGCGAGTGCTGCAGTAACTTGTTCACTGATCAAAGCCGCCAACTGGGGTTGAGTTAGGTTAACGCGTCCACTCATGATCTTGATATCAAAGAGAACATGAGTGAGAGAGGTTCGCGAAAGTGCGATGACAGAAGAGAGTAAGCACACATGTGTTTCAATCAACAGTTGTTACGTTTATCTAAGCATACCACGAGCAAAGTTCTATGTAATCTAGCAAGTAGGCAATGTAAACATGAACAGTATTACCTATAGGGTTGAGTCTTGCACGGGGAGCGAAGCGTCGTTGTGGATCGTTGAGCACTATACAGGTTATAGTCTGGTTTTAACAAAACTTCTTTCCTTATTAAAACCAAGTTCACTATAACCAATGGCTCTGATACCAATCTGTCACACCCCCAAAATCCACACGCGGAGTATCACCGCTTGGAGGCGTGACTGACCAGGATCAAGCCACCAATCATATTGAACATATCATAATAGTAATTGTAACACCCAACCTCAATATAACTCAATATAACTGGTGATCAAATCAAAACATAGTTTAAGTAGTAAGCGGAAGCATAATGTTTAAAACCCAAGTATAAGTTCAAAAGTATGATAAATGTTTAACATGGCATCCACGATCCATATCCACAACGACTGCGCCTCCCAGTGCAAGCTCCATGTGTACCTATTGACCTGCAAGGCATGTAACAACGAGTCAACAACAAAGTTGAGCGAGTTCACAGTTGGTTGTTTAGTTATAGTATTCGTTTCGTAAACCGTATGTTTGTTTAGTAAACTATGTATCGTATTTATTTGTATCGCGGCCTTCCAGACACGTTTGCGAAGATTTGTGGGGGTTTCCCATGCATTCTAGACTAGTTATATTTGTATCGCAGCCCTCCAGGCATGTTTGCGAAGTTTAGTAATTGTATCGCGGCCATTCCCGGCATGTGTGCGAAGATTAGTATTTGTATCGCGGCCATTCCAGGCATGTGTGCGAAGATTAGTATTTGTATCGCGGCCATTCCAGGCATGTGTGCGAAGAGTAGTGGGGGCTCCCCATGTATTACTAGTCTAGCTGTATCTATAGGTGTCCTTCCCAACCCGAGGACAGTGGTACGTATTCTAGTAGCGATGTAGTACATGTAATCATTCAATCCCATTCCCAACCCCGGGAATCCCATGCCTTGGTAAGAGTGTGAACTCACCTTGGTTTGCTCGGTATGCTAAGTTAAGTGCTCACAAGAAATCAGTCAAGTCCTATAGTGTGCACGTATACTCAATCAGTTTAGGTTCGTAACGATTCACATGTATTCTAATGTCACATAGTGTGTTTAAGCAAGTGTCACGTATCATATAAGCAGTTAATCAGAGCCATGAAATTCATGCTTGACAAGATTAACAGTCAGTCCACATACTTCACCAAGTTAACATACTTAACAGGATTTACACACTAACAGTGTCACATGATTAACAGAGTTAACATCTTTTAACTGAATTAATAATCTATGCAGAACCAACATACTAAACCAAGTTGCTAGTCTTAACAGAAATGATCACTAACAAGGTTGATAAGCTTAACAGAATTAACCAATCTTACTTAACTGAGTTAATAAATTACTAGAGTTAACAACCAACAGGTTTAGTAAACTAACGGAGTTACTCAAGTAATTAACTTAATTGAATCTCATATTTAATAGCTAACAGTATACAATGTGACGAAATCGCCCAAGTGACGAAAACCCTTTGGGCCGAAAACACTTGGTGTTTTCGTTGGGGGTAGGGTTTTCATTGGGTGGAGGTTTTCGTCGGTTACGTCAATCAACAACCCTAATCATCATCACAGCAATACCATTCGATCCATTCATAAAAATCATTATGCCATCCACAAACACATTACATAGAAACATACATGATCATCACTCGACATCAGCGAGTATTCGACATCTAGCATAAACCCTATTTTGTGTATTCATCAACATATTACATAGCAACACACATAATCATCATCATCATTAAAATAAACAACAATGGCCGACAACTGCAAACCACCTCAAGAGATTATTGGACCAATTAGATTTTGGGTGGGTTTGACTAATGTTAGGTTGAAATCATATGTCACATGCAAACCGTATGTATCATCAGTGAACTCATGTGCATCTTCAGAGAAAATAAATATCCACAATCATTATGTCTAGGGTTTTCATAATTTACAACCATTCCTATGATCCTACAGCAGCATTTTCTCATATATCATGCATTTATAATCAATTCAGAATAAATAAACGTGAACTATAACTGACCGATTCAAAGGATAGTCCAAGGATTGTGTGTGTGTGTGGCGATAGGGCTTCAAGAAGTGGATCTACCGTCGTTTACAAAGGATATCGAGAGAGAGATAGGAGGTGTGATTAGGGTTTCTGCCGAATACTCATTACGCGTACAGGTTATAACCAAACTCTATGTACTCGATACTGGGCCAAGCCCACTGTTATTTTCGTTGGCCTCCTGGTGGACGAAAACACTAAGTTGTTTTCGTGGGGAGGGGTGTTTTCAAGTGGGGTGTTTTCGGCTAGGGAGGTTGATTTCGTGAGTTCCATGTTTGTTATTTTTAATTCCCCAAACACAATATTAATACAACACATTATTATTAACCTAGATGTTCATATTGCACAACAATATATAAAGCACACTTAATGCACACCAAATATATCATATCAATCAAACGCGGTTTAGCATATTACAACGCGTACAGTTGTGAAATAAACAAGTCGTACAAACAAACCACTTAAACAATTAACGTGCAATTAATGCGAAGATGGAAATCTTGGAAATTCGAGTTGTCACATCTGCCTTACACACAATAGATTCAATACGGATAGGACAATCTTTATATACGTGAGTGATTACGGATGAATTTTCCATGGGAGTGGAAATGGTTAAAGTATGATTTGAAAGAGTTGGTCTTATCGGAAGGTACTTAGTAAACGACTGGGATACTAAAGAATGGGTCACTCCTGTATCGAATAACACATAGATACTACGTTCACCAAGCTGAAGGGTTCCAGACACAGTACCTGGGGCATTAGCAGCGTCAGTAGCAGAAAGTGCGAAAACTCTTCCTCCAACATTGGGTGGTGCAGCATTTGGTCGGTTATTCTTCTTAGTGTCTTTCTTAGTACACTCCTTGATCATGTGTCCACTTTGGCCACATCTAAAGCATGCTCATGTACCTCGGTGACATACGCCCTGATGTCTCTTACCACAAGTATTGCATAGAGGGTATGTAGTTTGATTCGGGTTTAGATGTTGATTGAATGGTTGTGCTCTAATAGGTTCTGCATACAACTGAATCTGGTTTTGAGCGGGCCTCGGGTTTTGTGGTCTACGTTGTCATGGACGTGCCTGATTTCCAGAGTTTTGATTTCCTTGCACTTTGCGGTCTTGATGGTGTGGCGTAGTGGATGATTGGCCGATTGACTACTTAAATTGCCCTTCTCTGTTTCTCTTCTTATTATCCCTAGTTCGAGATAAAAATTCTTTCCTCTCGAACTCAAAAGTTTTGATTGCATCAGCAACTTCGGTGATATCCTTAAATTTCATGTACATGATCGACTTCCGAATTCAATCATTGACTGCCCACTTGCATTTTTCTGCCTGGGCTTCTGCTGATCCTACAACGTCTCCCACAATACTAGCCAACCTTGAAAATCGAGTAATGAACTCAGAGGCTGGTTCATCACTCCCCTGTCGAATCACTGCATACTCCCTGATATAAGCTTCTTTATCAGCGGTAGAAAAATACTTGTCGTAAAAGATGGTACGAAAGTCGACCCATGAAAGATTAGCGTTGAAATCATCACCTCCTTTGACTTGCTTATATCCTTCCCACCAAGTTTGTGCATCGTCTTCAAGTTTGTAGGTAGCCAATCTAACTTTGTATTGCTCTGGAACTCCAAGAGCTCCGAAGATCTTTTCAACATGAGCTATCCAGTTTCTTGCTTCGATTGGATTAGTAGCGTGACTAAAGGACTTCGGATTTTGTTTTTGGAATTTAGCGATCCATATGTCTATACTATAAGTAGTATGGTTCGTGGCATTCTCATGAATTTCTCCACCAGAGACTGGATTCGTGTTAGTACGTTCTGGATGACGAGTTTGTTGAATAACGGCCTCAGCTGTTTGAGCAACAAGGTTTGGAAGCAAACCAGCAACAGTCTGGTTGATAGAATTAATTATGTTTGGATCAACTGGAGTCTCGTTCGAAGAAGTGTTGTTACGTACATGGTTAGTGCGAGTAGTCCTACGAGGCTGACGACGAGGAGGCATCTATAAGAATAGACTTAGGAGTTAGAACCAAAATATGATAATGAGACCACGTTGAATCCTATCATAAATATCTACCCATTCCTCACAGGTTTTAATTACTATCTTTAAGTTTTCTACAGGAAAGAGCCTTTGCTCTGATACCATAGCTGTAACACCCCAACCCGTAAGGGCTGACGAGTCACAATAACAGTGGTATCATAAACAAAAGTCATAATTCCATTTATTTATTTGACAGGATACAACCACACGACAACTAAACTTAATGTTAATATACAAGCGGACACATTCGACTTGATTAACTAACATCTTCAGATTTAGTCCTAGGCTTTATTCTTCTCTCTTTACCCCGCCCGAAGTAACCTGTGAACCTGTACATACAAAAAGTTTACTGAATGAGCCAAATGCTCAGTACGAAATAATAGGCTCAAATAACAAATAATGCTTTATATGAAATGTTATCCGGATGGAACTTTATGTTAAAATGATACGATGCAAGTAACGTAATTTCATAATTTAAATCATACGGATGTACCCATGAGCCAAACTTAAAACGTGACAATATACAGGTAGCTACTCCTGTTAATTATCACACGAGATGGCGAGTCGGCATACCCGGTATCCACCTCCTTATCTTAAGTCCTAGGATCGATCCATACGCCTCCTAGTAGCTTTGTACCTCACTTGTACCTAGGGACGCCGTGAACTGATCTCTCCGTCACGGGAGGAGCACATGTTGTCGATGCCGCAACAACATACTCGTGGGACACTCCACGAGAAGCGACACTCAGGGTATCAGGGTACAAATGGTCTTATTCACATAACTTATCGCAAATATTTTATCATAAAAAAGACGTAACATATATTGGAACATGCCATAATGAGTACAACTAAATATAATACTATCGCATGACATGAAAGCTAAATCCAATGTTCTGATTAGAATAGGAATCCAGCGGACAGTCAAATGAATCGATAATCAAAGACGTGAGGAGTTTTAAATTAGATATATTAATTCAACGGGTTTATAACAATTGAGTATGAAATAACAAGGAGTGGGGTAAGGATCCGTACCTTTTATGTTTCAAAGCAATGCCAACTTATTCACAAGAGCGTTCGAATTTATCTACATACGAGTATTTTCATTTAGAATTATATTGTTGTTTTATGAATCAAGCATTAATAAAGGTTATTAAAAATCATAATTCATGTTTATTTATATACCTTTACTATTTTAGAGTTAAAATACTTCTGTAAAGAGTTCATAAAAACATGTTCTCATTTTGTTTTATAAAATAAGGGTTATCTATTTATAAACATATGGTTAATGAAGTAAATTACTACTCTAAATATTTATGAAAGCTTGATTTGGATTTTTAATAAGAAAATATTGTCTTGTATTTACTTAATGATATGCTTTATAGTAGTGGTTAACTAAATAAATATATACTTTTATTTATAAAACTCAATTTTAGTAATACTTATGTATTTACAAAATTGCTAAATCCTAACTTTGAAAATATTTTAAATTGGTTTAAGAAAATCATGAAACATGATTCTTAATAAAAGACATAATGTTTATTTACCATATCATTTTTGAAGAAAATAGCTTATAAAATCAACAATGTATATTGAATATTATTACCACTTAAAATATATAATACCTACATGTGACGTAAAATTTTGAGTGTCCAAAAAAAGAAACTTTGACTTACTACTTCCATAGTTCTACAACAAATTATAAAATATTATTTCATCATCTTCTTCATACTATAGAATCTATAGAAAAACGCAGGTTATTCATTTATGTTTATACTGTTTACTGATTAAGTCATATAAAAATAATAAAAATCGTAAATAAAGACATATGGTTTATGTATATATACCTGAAGTTTAGGATAAACAATTGGTCGGAATAACAAAGGTTTGCTGGAAAACGAGTAGGTCGATTGGATAATATTGGTTGCGCCGTGACGTTAATTACGGTGGAAGGTAACTATAGGGTGACGGTTTCCTTGGTCTTGTCGGTTTTATTTTTCGTCGGAATGATGAGGTTGACAGTAATGGTGGTTTTCGGTAATGTTTTGATATTCTAACAGAGACGTGATTTCGTTTGGTCCGACTAGGTTCAAATGGGTGTTTTCAGAATTTTTGTTGTGGGATGCTAGAAGGTCGCATGGTTGCTACAGAATGGTGATAGTATTAGTTTCATGGGTCTTCATAAATTGATGGGTTAAAATAACGAATGTTTGGGTCTATATATATTGGGTGTAGCGAAGTAAGCTTGGAGAATACGTTTTCTTTGTGAAGAAGCTAGAGAGCTGGATAGATGGAATTGTTGAGATAAGACACATATCCTAGCTTGACTGAAGTTAATACACCTGCACTGAATAAGTTTTCACTTGTTTCATTTTTCTCATTATTTATTATCTAGTAAAGTTCATATATGATCATCCATGTAAACTTATATTATTGTTATATTACTAAAGTTAGGGTCAAGTTATTCTACAAAGGCTTCTAATTGTAAGAAGTGTAAGAAGGATTTATAGAGTGACAATTGTCCAATAACCTAAAACTAAACCACTACATCACTACCAAAAACCTTAACCCCCCCCCCCCCCCCCCCCCCCCCCAAAACCCCACCCCCCCCCCCCCCCCCCCCCCGCAAAAAAAACAAAAAAAAAAAACTATACCTCATCAAAAAAACCCCCAAAAAACCCCACCTCCACCCCCCAAAAACCTAAAAAAAACCTAACCCCCCCCCACCCCCCAAAAACCTAAAAAACCTAACCCCCCTCCCCCACCCCCCAAAAACCTAAAAAAAATATAAAAAAAACTAAACACCCACCCCCACCCCCACCACCACCCAAAAGCCTAAACCCCCACCCCCCACCCCCTCGGCAAAAAAAAAAAAAATTTTTTTTTTTTTTTAGGTGGGTGATGTGGGGTTGGGGTGGGGGGGGGGGGGGGTTGGTGGTGGTGGATGTTTAAGGTTTTTTTTTTTTTAGTGGGTTTTTTTGTGTAGTGGGTTTTTTTAGGTTATTGGACACTTGTTACTCTATAAATCCTTCTTACACTTCTTACAATTAGGATCCTTTGTATTTGATCTTAATCCTTAAAGTTATAACACAATTATATTCAAGAAAATATATGTTTATTAGAATACATTGTTTTACTTTTTATTATTAAAATACTTTATGTTTGATTTAATTTAGTTTAGACCTATGTATGTTTATCAAAAGAATATGTAGAAATTCTTCAAAAACTTTGATAATATTTTTGTTTAGTCGTTAAAACTTGAAACAAATTTTATTATTTTGTGTTGTACAATTCGGTCGATATACAGAAGGATGGATCATAAGATAAATGTTAGTTTATTATAAATTATTATTATTCTTTCATTTCTAGAATAATGATTTTAAATTTATGGTTATTACATCATTAACCCCCCAAAGGCTTAGAATAAACAAAACAGATTAAACGGGTTATCTCAATAATCTAACCTTCATACGATTAAAAATTCAATACCCGACCAAGCGGTATTTTATATACCGTACCCCAAGCCCGTATAAGGGAAAATAAGTTAAAAGTATTTACCTAAGCAAATTATACAAATTTATCCCAGCCGTATACAATCAAGCAAGTACAGGTAGCTTTTACTGGTCCCCTAAATCTGGAAATGAAGGTTTTAACAACCTATTAGATTCTTAACAGGTCTTACTTAAGTTTAAACTTAGACCGGTTAGTTTAAAGAAAGGTATACGGTTCAAAACGCATGATTAAGCGAAGACCGGATTAGAATGTGGTTTAGACCCGACAAGTATGGAGACTTGTATAATATGGGTAAACTAAACACATTCTGGATTTTGAAGTGAAAATGATAAGGTTTGACCCGTTTTGGTTAATTTATGCAAACTAGTTACATAAATCGTACCGAATGCGATAAATGCATAACGGGTAACCAAATGAGTCATGAACAGGTTTCCTAAGTTAATATGCCTTAAATATGTTGTGATATCAGTAGGATACCTTCCATTATGCCCAAAACGAATTTAAAGTTAATTTAAGCCCCGTTGGGGTATTTTGGTCATTTTAAGGATTATAAAAGAGGTTAAATATTAATCTGAGGTTCTGGTCTTAAATGATCAGTAAAAATATTTATTTTTGCAAGTCATATCAGTAGGGTATTGCATATATGTGAAATTTATCTTTTATAACCAAACTATGCACCGTAGGGGCATTTTGGTAATTTCACATAAGCTTTAAAGGTCAAAATTGGAAATCTGAGTTCAAAACTTTTACTTACTATTAAAGTATAAAAATTTACTTAAAACATCAGTAGGTATTAAGTTTTATATGCCAAAAATAGTTTTAACTCATACTATGCATTTAAAACGTGTAAAAGTCGGTTTTAAGCGATTTTCGGGTTATATAATGAAAGCTGAGATTTTTATCAGCCCAGAAGGCTTAAAATATTTTACTTATCATATAAAATCAGTAGCAAAAAGTTTGGTATTAAAATGTTATGTAAAACTCATTTTTTTAGCAAAAAGGGTATAACCGACAATTACCGAATCAAAGCAAGAGCCCTATGCCATGATCAGTTTAAAAATAAATAAAAATCTTCAAAAATCTCAAAATATTATATTCCATAGTTGGTGTTGGACGTCTAATGGGGGTTTATGTACTAGAGGCACTCGAATTATCCTAGGATGGAATGCTGATGTTGTGGATCTCATGGTGCTATCCCAATCGGACCAGATTATTCACACCCAAATTTGTCTTAAGGCTGAGAAAAAGTGTTTCTTTGTTCCTTTGTTTATGCTGAAAACAATTACCTAGCTAGACGTGTCCTTTGGGATAACCTATGCATGCATAATAGTTTGGCTCACGACAAGCCGTGGGTAATCCTTGGAGACTTTAACGTTGCTCTTGATATAGACAACTGCTTATTTGGTCCGTCAAACTTTTCTATTGGCATGAGGGAGTTCTATGAGTGTGTCAAGTATTCTGAGCTTCTTGATATCCCTAGTCATGGCATGCACTTCACCTGGAACCAGAAGCCGAGAGAGGGCAATGGAGTCTTAAAAAAGTTTGATCGGGTTATGGGTAATGTCTACTTCCTTACCTTGTTTCCGGATGGTTTTGCTTTCTTTCATCCTCCAAGTGTTTCGGATCACACTCCTTGTGTCTTAAGAACGTCTTCGGTGACCCGTTCAAAGCTGATACCTTTTAAGTTCCCGAACTTTATCACGTCTAAGCCGGAGTTTAAGCAAGCTGTTATTACGAAATGGGCCAAAGATATTCAGGGTTATGCTATGTATTCGGTTGTGAAGAAAATGAAAAATCTCAAGCCGTTGTTTCGTAAGATTCTTTTTAAGCAGGGTAATCTTCATGAAAGAGTTTCTTCTTTACGAATGCAGCTAGATTAGATTCAACAACAAGTGGATGCGAATCCGCTGGACTCTAGTCTTCGTGATTTGCAATCTTTGTGCCTTCGTGAATTTCAAGTCGCTGCCTATGATGAGGAATGTTTTCTTAAGCAGAAAGCTAAGGTTGGTTGGTTAAGTGCGGGAGATGCAAATACTTCTTATTTTCACAAGTGTGTGAAAAGCAGAAATGCTAGAAGTAAAATTTCGTGTATAAAAGATATTCAAGGGAACCAGTTTGAGGGTGATGATGTTCCAGCTGCTCTTTTAGCTCACTATGCAATTTTTTTGGGTACAGAGGATCATGTTGACAGCCTTGATGTTGATGATTTGTTTCTTAATACTCTGACTAGTGCTTCTGCTAATCACATGGTTCGCGCGGTGACTAGAGAGGAGGTAAAAAAAGCTATGTTTAGCATTGGGGAAAACAAGGCTCTGGGGCCTGATGGCTTCACATCAGCTTTCTTTAAACATGCTTGGGATATCGTGGGTGATGAAGTTACGGATGCAGTGCTTGGTTTCTTTGATAATGGCCAAATGCTAAAGCAAATTAATCATACTATCATAGCATTGGTGCCTAAAAAGGATTCTCCTAATACGATTCTAGACTATAGACCGATCTCTTGCTGTAATGTTCTGTTCAAATGCATCAGCAAGATTATTACGGATATAATTAAGGGGAGTTTGGATGGCTTGGTCAGCATAAATCAATCGGCTTTCGTTCCTGGGCTTAAGATATCTGATAACATTCTTCTCATGCAAGAGATTATGCATAACTATCACATTCATAGAGGGCCTCCTAGATGTGCTTTGAAAATCGACATTTAGAAGGCCTATGATACGGTTAACTGGTCCTTCCTTGAAGCCATTTTATTGCGTTTTGGGTTTCATCGGAAAATGGTTAAGTGGATATTGACGTATGTCTCCACGGTGTCGTATTCATTATGCATTAATGGTGACATCCATGGGTTCTTTTATGGGAAACGAGGACTTAGACAGGGGGATCCTATGTCCCCGTATTTATTTACGCTAGTCATGGAAGTCTTATCCCTTCTCCTCCAACGAGCTGCGGTGGCCAGTACTTCCTTTAAATTTCATGCTCAGTGTGCTAAGGAAAAGATTATTAATGTTTCTTTTGCGGATGATCTTTTCATCTTTGCTCATGGTGATAGTTTGTCGGTCAAGGTTTTAAGGGATGCTTTAGAAAGGTTTACGAAGATCTCGGGTTTGGTCCCTAGTGCCCCTAAAAGCACTATTTTCTTTTGCAATGTTCCTACTATCATGAAGAACCAGATCTTGGGGTTAATGCCTTTTCAGGAGGGTGTCTTGCCGGTCTGTTATCTTAGAGTTCCCTTGATGTAACACCTGTGCCTCCACGGCCATCAAACAAATGCCAAACCAATGAAATATTGTATTTCATACTTGGGATTTGTAAAAATATGTGTATCGTTTACACATATCAACTCTTGTTCGATTTCAAACTCTAAATCGCTTTCTGGAAGGTTATACGCGCACTGATGCGTAAATATAACCAGTTTAATGCAACAAACACTCTGGAATAGTGACATAGGCTTAAAATACCTTAAATAACCTTTACTTAACTTAGAAATAAGTTTTGAAGGCTTTGGTATGGCTTTACGGGACTGAAACGTGTCGGAAATGGCCTTAAACACGTGCAGGGACTGAAACTGTCATTTCTGAAACTTATGTCTGATCTGTGACTGCTAGGCGGCCCGCCTCAGAATCCTTACATCCTCAGGCGGCCCGCGAGGCCCCTTCTGACTAGATTAATCGAATCTAACAGCAGTTTCCAGCTGTTTCGTTCACAACCACACATTCTCTTTCGCTTAGTCAGCTGATAAGGATCACTTTTAGCCACCATGAGTTTCCGACAAGTGTACGCTTTGGATCATGGCACGTTTTCCATCAAACGATCTTAACGGTTCGGGTATTCCTATAAATACCCATTCACCCCCATTGCTAAATTTACAAGAACTTTGATTTGAGAAACTCTAAGTTGAAACTATTGTTTCATAGCTGAGATTTTTGAATCGAGGTTAGCATTCGGGGACCCTTCGTAAGTATTCTTTCGTTCTTTTCCTTATTTTATTGCTTTTCGAGTCAGAAAGTCAAACTTTGTTTGACTTTCAGCGTTGACCAGTAATGGTCAATGCGAAGTTCGTTTGAACTTCGCAACGTGAGTGTAATCACGTTGGTTATAGTCCCTTGGGACTATGCCCACTGATTACCACGTTGTCTAGGGTCGTAGGGTAGGCAATCTAATAAATCGCCTATACCTTCGAACCCGACCCAGTTTGGTCGATCATTAGGATCCGACCAAATACATTAGGTGACCATAGTAGGTAGGGAATAACCTTCCGAGGTTATACCCTATGGTCACATCGTTTGAGTAGTTGTATGATAGGTAGTTTATATGCCTTAGGTAAATTACCAGAATACCCTTTTCATGTATAATTGGTAATTAAGCATATGTAACCTAAACCTTTGTCACATAACTGATTATGTAACATGTTTAGGCATATAACACTTGTCATAGGACTAGTTAGACGGTCCGAACGCGTTTCACGCGCACGACGCGTTAAGTAGCATAAGCTACCTTAATGGGTCGCGATGGGTCGAAAGCACTTAGGTTTGGTTTCATTGTAGTATGTAGGCCTTGTTAAACCATATCATATGAGTTCCAACACTCATTTGGTTTACCAAGCCTCATCCTATCCGATCTCCCGATTTAAGTCCGGTTTATTTATATAGTTTTAGATTGCCGACTGATTCCGTGCTCCCTCTAGCTTTGTTTGGTTGTTGTTCAAGACCTCCAAGCATTATCAGGCGAGTACATTATTCCCCTATTTTACTGCTTTCAATTGTTTTGGGGTGACTCATATGTGCTAAATGTTTTCAAGGTTATAACGATGGTATCAAAACGATTTTCGATGTTATAACGATGGTTTCAAAAACGATTAAGACGATTTATACAAAACTAATAACGATTTCGATAAAGTGAACAAACTTGTTGGTTGTAGTTACATAACAAATGACATTCATTAGCAATGATCAAGCCGACCAGTATTAGGTTATGGTACCATAGGATCTGACAAATCCCGTTATTTACTACACCCGTAGTTATGTGTGGGTGTTGTGGGTAGCGACTGAATCTGTAATTGTTAATTTACTCTTTGGTAAGGGTTTATTAATGCGAATTGTTAATTTACTCTTTGGTAAGGGTTTATTAATGCGAGTTGTTAATCTATCCTTTGGTAAGGGTTTATTAATGCGAATTGTTAATCTATCCTTTGGTAAGGGTTTATTAATGCGAGTCAAGAAGGTTTGAATGTTATTAGCGAGACGACCATTTAAGTAGTTTCACGACCTAAAACGAATTTAACGATTGGGTAAACGATTGGTTTTCACACGATGTTTTAACGATTGGGTAAACGATTGGTTTTCACACGATGTTTTAATGATTGGGTAAACGATTGGTTTCAAAGCGATATACGATTGAGTTTTGGTTACATATTACATGATTTACATTGGGCATGAACATTACTTTGGTAGTTTGGTTTGATTAAGTGATTAAGTAACAATGCGTGTGGAATATGATACAAGCATGGTGGATACGCCGCTGGTACTTCCTATATATAAGTGTTTGTATGGTATTACATATTGTAGCGTTATTTGAATCATTTCAGTTTGAGACATAGAACATTTTATACAAGTAACATACTTTTCACAAGACATTTATTTACAAACAACTTATCTTATACAAACTCATTTTACATGGTTATTCATTTAATCATGCATTATTCTCTTATTTATACATATCACCTGAACTTATTATTTTTCAAATGATTTACAAAGACAAAGCAAATTACAAGGTTCATGACTAAACATTTTCTTAAAACAGAAGTCATGAATCTTATTTTCACAAAACCTATGTACTCGCCAGCATTTCTTTGCTGACCTCGTTTTCACATATGTTTCAGGTATTGTTGAATGATATCGATTGATAAGATGCATGCTCACATAGGACTGGACAAGGCCTTAGTGACTCAATAACAATGATAGACTATGTTTAATTTGTGTATTTAGATTTCCAGACGATGTAATTATTCAATGTTCAATAAAACGAAACACTTTTTGGTATCCATGGTTATGAAACATTAATTCTGTTGCAACACGCCCCGATGTTTCCGCCGCGATTTGTTGTTTTACGTGGTCGGGGTGTGACAGAAAAGATGGTATCAGAGCCAATGGTTATAGGGAATTAGGTTATTAGTAATGCTTTGACCTAGTCTATAACCTTCTTAGGACCCTAACGCGAGTTTACTTGCGTTTAGTCACAAAACAATACCGTCACCTATCCTTAGGCGACGACCACAACAAGAACATAAATTTCAAAACCGCTTTGAAAACTAATCATCTGTTCTAGGATGATTGATTACAAGGTTTTGAACCCTCTGTTATATGGTTTTGAACCCCTTTTGAATTTTCAAACTCTTGCCAAAGTTTTGAGTCTTAAATAATGTGAACACGTGCAAACTGGAAGGGTGAATGCCTGTATTCTGGGTTTTCTGTCTAGGCAAGCACTTCGTATATATCTCATCAGACGCGAGACCAGTTGTGCTTACCTGGGAATTCTTGGGATGAGTGTTCACTTATAGGCGAGCATGTCTTCGCGATACATTATTTTTGACATATTTACTTTGATTTATCACCAGGGTCGTTTGTTGCTTTGTAGTAACAAACAAATGACCACTATCCTTGCTTTCATCAGATTTGTTCATCTCATTCTTTTCGTCTAATTCTTTCACTCGTTCATTTCATGTTTCCTCTTTTAGACAATGCCTCCTCGACGCGATGATCGAACCGATGCTCGGACTTTCACTATTGAAGAACTCGCAGCTCTGATCTCTCAGCAGGTGGCTGCTGTGCTCCCCGGGGTTGTAACCCAAGTCCACGAGATATACAACAACGGCAATAATAACAACAACAATAACGCACAGTGTAAATACAAGGATTTTAACCAGGCTAAACCACTCAAGTTTAGTGGTTCTGAAGGAGCGACTGGGCTTCTTCAATGGTTCGAGAGCATTGAGAATACTTTCCGCCACGTGCAGTGTCCTGACAATCGCAGGGTCGAGTTTTCTTCGAGTGTGTTTCAGAAGAGGGCTCTCACATGGTGGAACGGGGTTATGAGGGATCGTGGTGCAGAAGTTGCTCTAGCACAGACATGGGCTGAGCTTAGGGCTCTCATGATGAGGGAATTCTGTCCTCGTCATGAGCAGCGAGCTTTGGAGAAGGAATTTGATGAGTTGAAGCAAGATAGTGGTGAGCACAGGGCGTATACTGATAGGTTTGAGGAGTTGAGTCTGCTTTGCCCGACAATGGTTACCCCACTTGACATAGCTATCGAAAGGTACATCGACGGCCTACCTGACTCGGTACAAGACATCCTTACTGGTAGTAGCCCTGCCACACTCCGTCAGGCGATCGAGTTAGCTGCGACATTGACTGAGTCGCAGATTCGGAAGAATAATTTACACAGAAAGGGTGACAAGGGTAAGAAGCAGGGGTCTGACAAGGAGGATAGCAAGAAAGGTCAAAACAAGAAGGGTAAGGAAGGTGAGACTTCGAAGAAATCAAAGAAGCGGAAGGGTGCCCAAAATTTTGCTGTTACAGCACAGACTGCTCAGAACTTGCAAAACCCACCGGCACAGCCAACTGCAAAGAAGGCATATGCTGGTACCGCACCACATTGTGCCCGTTGCAACGGTCATCACGTTGCACAACAAGATTGCAAGAAATGCACAACGTGTGGTAGACTTGGGCATTTGGCCAATATTTGTCGTTTGGGACAAAATCAGGCTGCTCAGGTTCAAGCTCAGGTTCAAGGGAATGCTGCGAGATTCCCACTGGGTTCATGTTTCAATTGTGGAGAGATTGGTCATTTCCGCCACAACTGCCCAAGACTGGTGAATGCAAATGCTAACGCAAACCCGAATGCGAACGTCAACGTCAATGTGAATCCAGCACGTGGACGAGTGTATAACATCAATGAGGCAATCAATGATGAAGAACAAGTAGAATTTTGAAATTCCTCTGGTTGTTATCTTGTAACATTTAAAGACAATGCGGTTGTTATATAAATAAAAATTTGTGGTTTTTATTTTCAACTAATGCAATTGTATGAATGTTTGATCCAACCTTATGATGTCATCACAAAGACAAAACTACTCTTGTGGTTCTGTCATTTTTTTGATCACTTGTGATCTCCCAAAGAACCTCAAACACTTGTTTCTTCTAAATCTAAAGTATCTTATCGTCTTGCACCGTTCGAGATGCAAGAATTATCAAAACAGCTTCAAGAGTTGTCTGATAAAGGATTCATCCGTCCGAACTTTTCACCTTGGGGAAACTCTTGTTCTCCTTGTGAAAAGAAAAATGGATCTTTTCGAATGTATATCGATTAACGTAAGCCTAAGTAAGCTTACCATCAAAAATCGATATCCCCCTACCTTAAATCAACGATTTCTCCGACCAACTACATAGTGTTTCATGCTTTTCCAAGATCGATTTGCGTTTTGGGTATCATCAACTTTGTATTCTCAAAGAAGATATTCCCAAAACGGTTTTCTGCACGAAGTATGGCCATTACGAGTTTACAGTCATGCCTTTTGGGTTGACAAATGCTCCAGCCATCTTCAAGGACTTAATAAATAGAGTCTGCAAGCCTTATTTGGATCAGTTCGTCATTGTTATTAATGACATCTTGATCTATTCATATCACGAGCCGATAACGATCAACACCTTCATTGACGCTGGAACCCTTAAAGAAGGAACAAACTTTTCGCTAAATCCTCCAATAGGAAATTTTGGCTTAAAGAAGTTCAGTTTTTGGGTCATGTAGTCAACAAGCAGGGTATTCATATGGATCCATCCAAATTACTGCAATTAAGGATTTGATTCCTTGTATGCTTTAATACCCGTGTCCAAAGATAACAAATTTAAAGGTCAAATTAAACAATTATGCGAGTATACGATTATGCGATTATGTGATATGTGTTTATGTGTTCTCCTCTATGATTTTGTGTGATCCGATTTTCAAATCCTCATAGAATCTTTCATGTTTTCATATGAGAGATTCATAGTAGGATATTCAAAAGGTACTACCTTAAATCCTTATGGGCTTCTACCTGGTAGTTAAGACCCTTGGGTTATATAGTACCATTCCATGATTCGATGAGAGACCCTTTAGTGGTCTAGTCTAAAAGATTGATTCACAATTTGGTTAAAGAACGACATCTAGTGATGTAGCTGAACAGACTCCTTGATAGTCTATTTAGATCATTTATTGATTTAATTAAAAGGACTCTATGGCGGTCTAGTTATACGCATCACAGGTTCATTCATTTGGTTTTACCCTACACATTATAAAATAGACTGTGTGAACTGTGCAAGGAATTGTCTAATTATGGACGCGTACATAATTATGAAATTTAGTGCATAGAAAACCAGTAAGATTTATTATGTGTAAGAACCGATAGTGACAAAAATAACGAAATGAGAACGATGTAATGGAGGTACGATGGACGCACCAATGACGCTTCATATACTTGTATATAAGTATCCCTCTTACATTGCAATCATGATGTTATTAAGGTTACTAGAAGTTCAAGAACCCTAACCAATGTTGTTCGATCTTTTCAACTTCATGTTTTCAAGCTCTCACAAGTTTCCTCTAAATAAATTTCGGGACGAAATTTCCTAAAGTAGGGGAGACTGTAACACCTGTGCCTCCACGGCCATCAAACAAATGCCAAACCAATGAAATATTGTATTTCATACTTGGGATTTGTAAAAATATGTGTATCGTTTACACATATCAACTCTTGTTCGATTTCAAACTCTAAATCGCTTTCTGGAAGGTTATACGCGCACTGATGCGTAAATATAACCAGTTTAATGCAACAAACACTCCGGAATAGTGACATAGGCTTAAAATACCTTAAATAACCTTTACTTAACTTAGAAATAAGTTTTGAAGGCTTTGGTATGGCAAAATCAAGTTAAATCGCTTACAGGGACTAAAGTTGACAAACTGCGAAAGTATGCCAATTTGAACTGTAACAGACATTCTGGAACATGACCATAAGTTAAACATACCATAAATATCCTTTACATAGCTTAGAAATAGGCTTTGAGGTGTTCGGTATGCTAAAATAAACTTTTGTGTCATTCAGGGACTAAAAGCGTCAAAAAGTGCACAAGTTTGCATTTTTACGCATAACTTACGTTCTGAATACATCCGGACATCCAAAAATTTATGTAAGCACTATAATATTTTATTTTAGTGTTTGGCATAAGAAAAATCCATTCGTCGCGTCATTTGGATCGTTTTTCGCGCTTATGCGCATTCCGTCGTAATTAAGCGAACATCGCGTTCGTACGGCCAAACGAACCAATGTCCGGCATATTTTTTGAGCATGTTTCATGTCCAAAATGTTTAGGCAACATTTTAGGGCCTTAAAGTTGGCTTTACGGGCCTTAGAAGTGTCGGAAATGGCCTTAAACACGTGCAGGGACTGAAACTGTCATTTCTGAAACTTATGTCTGATCTGTGACTGCTAGGCGGCCCGCCTCAGAATCCTTACATCCTCAAGCGGCCCGCGAGGCCCCTTCTGACTAGATTAATCGAATCTAACAGCAGTTTCCAGCTGTTTCGTTCACAACCACACATTCTCTTTCGCTTAGTCAGCTGATAAGGATCACTTTTAGCCACCATGAGTTTCCGACAAGTGTACGCTTTGGATCATGGCACGTTTTCCATCAAACGATCTTAACGGTTCGGGTATTCCTATAAATACCCATTCACCCCCATTGCTAAATTTACAAGAACTTTGATTTGAGAAACTCTAAGTTGAAACTATTGTTTCATACCTGAGATTTTTGAATCGAGGTTAGCATTCGGGGACCCTTCGTAAGTATTCTTTCGTTCTTTTCCTTATTTTATTGCTTTTCGAGTCAGAAAGTCAAACTTTGTTTGACTTTCAGCGTTGACCAGTAATGGTCAATGCGAAGTTCGTTTGAACTTCGCAACGTGAGTGTAATCACGTTGGTTATAGTCCCTTGGGACTATGCCCACTGATTACCACGTTGTCTAGGGTCGTAGGGTAGGCAATCTAATAAATCGCCTATACCTTCGAACCCGACCCAGTTTGGTCGATCATTAGGATCCGACCAAATACATTAGGTGACCATAGTAGGTAGGGAATAACCTTCCGAGGTTATACCCTATGGTCACATCGTTTGAGTAGTTGTATGATAGGTAGTTTATATGCCTTAGGTAAATTACCAGAATACCCTTTTCATGTATAATTGGTAATTAAGCATATGTAACCTAAACCTTTGTCACATAACTGATTATGTAACATGTTTAGGCATATAACACTTGTCATAGGACTAGTTAGACGGTCCGAACGCGTTTCATGCGCACGACGCGTTAAAGTAGCATAAGCTGCCTTAATGGGTCGCGATGGGTCGAAAGCACTTAGGTTTGGTTTCATTGTAGTATGTAGGCCTTGTTAAACCATATCATATGAGTTCCAACACTCATTTGGTTTACCAAGCCTCATCCTATCCGATCTCTCGATTTAAGTCCGGTTTATTTATATAGTTTTAGATTGCCGACTGATTCCGTGCTCCCTCTAGCTTTGTTTGGTTGTTGTTCAAGACCTCCAAGCATTATCAGGCGAGTACATTATTCCCCTATTTTACTGCTTTCAATTGTTTTGGGGTGACTCATATGTGCTAAATGTTTTCAAGGTTATAACGATGGTATCAAAACGATTTTCGATGTTATAACGATGGTTTCAAAAACGATTAAGACGATTTATACAAAACTAATAACGATTTCGATAAAGTGAACAAACTTGTTGGTTGTAGTTACATAACAAATGACATTCATTAGCAATGATCAAGCCGACCAGTATTAGGTTATGGTACCATAGGATCTGACAAATCCCGTTATTTACTACACCCGTAGTTATGTGTGGGTGTTGTGGGTAGCGACTGAATCTGTAATTGTTAATTTACTCTTTGGTAAGGGTTTATTAATGCGAATTGTTAATTTACTCTTTGGTAAGGGTTTATTAATGCGAGTTGTTAATCTATCCTTTGGTAAGGGTTTATTAATGCGAATTGTTAATCTATCCTTTGGTAAGGGTTTATTAATGCGAGTCAAGAAGGTTTGAATGTTATTAGCGAGACGACCATTTAAGTAGTTTCACGACCTAAAACGAATTTAACGATTGGGTAAACGATTGGTTTTCACACGATGTTTTAACGATTGGGTAAACGATTGGTTTTCACACGATGTTTTAATGATTGGGTAAACGATTGGTTTCAAAGCGATATACGATTGAGTTTTGGTTACATATTACATGATTTACATTGGGCATGAACATTACTTTGGTGGTTTGGTTTGATTAAGTGATTAAGTAACAATACGTGTGGAATATGATACAAGCATGGTGGATACGCCGCTGGTACTTCCTATATATAAGTGTTTGTATGGTATTACATATTGTAGCGTTATTTGAATCATTTCAGTTTGAGACATAGAACATTTTATACAAGTAACATACTTTTCACAAGACATTTATTTACAAACAACTTATCTTATACAAACTCATTTTACATGGTTATTCATTTAATCATGCATTATTCTCTTATTTATACATATCACCTGAACTTATTATTTTTCAAATGATTTACAAAGACAAAGCAAATTACAAGGTTCATGACTAAACATTTTCTTAAAACAGAAGTCATGAATCTTATTTTTCACAAAACCTATGTACTCGCCAGCATTTCTTTGCTGACCTCGTTTTCACATATGTTTCAGGTATTGTTGAATGATATCGATTGATAAGATGCATGCTCACATAGGACTGGACAAGGCCTTAGTGACTCAATAACAATGATAGACTATGTTTAATTTGTGTATTTAGATTTCCAGACGATGTAATTATTCAATGTTCAATAAAACGAAACACTTTTTGGTATCCATGGTTATGAAACATTAATTCTGTTGCAACACGCCCCGATGTTTCCGCCGCGATTTGTTGTTTTACGCGGTCGGGGTGTGACACTTGATTTCTACCAGACTCGCCTATAATGACTGTAAAGTCCTTGTGTAGAGCGAGTTCATCGTCGTATTGATAATTGGATGTCCAGATCCTTGTCGTTTGCAGGTAGACTCCAGCTGATTAATTCAGTTCTGGCGTCTATGTACACATATTGGGCGTCTGTTTTTATGCTCCCGGTCTGCATTTTGAAGGAGCTTGAAAAGGGTATGCGTCGTTTTTTATGGAATGGTGGTGCCCAGGGGATTGTCCGTTCGAAAGTTGCTTGGTCTAACGTTTTCTTGCTGAAAGATGAAGGCGGTTTGGGAGTCCGGAGCGTTAAGGATGTTAACATAGCGCTGATTTCAGCTCATGTTTGGAGTATTATTAATAATCGGCCTTCCCTCTGGGTCCAATGGATTCATTCTTACAAATTAAAAGGCACTAGTTTTTGGGAGGTGAAAAATCGTGGTAACGCCAGCTGGGGATAGAGGAAAATTCTTGCTATTCGTGATCAGGTTCGGCCTTATGTTTGGATGTGTATTCAAAGCGGTCGACAAACGAACGCTTGGAGTGACAACTGGTGTTCGTGTAGCCCTCTTCATCACTTTATTACTCCTCGTGCAATAGCTAATGCAGGCTTCAATCTTAGTACCACTGTTGCAGAGCTTATTGATGATGACGGCCAATGGAAATGGCCTCAAGCTTGGCTTGATCTATTTCCGGTACTTATAAATATTGCTCCTCCTCAACTTCTAGTTGACATGGCTGATCGGTGTCGCTGGAAAGATCTTGAGGGCAACCTTCATCATTTTCGGTCCTGGGAGGTTTGGAATAATCTTCGTAACAGAGATGACAAGGTTGCTTGGGCCGATTCGGTTTGGTTCAGTCAATGCATTCCTCGGCATTCCTTCCATCTATGGTTAGTGATAAACAACAAGCTAAAGACGCAAGATAGGATGGCTACTTGGGAGGCGGGTAGTGCTACTAATCTTAACCTTATGTGTTGTCCTCTTTGTAATTATGATCGGGACTCTAGAGACCACCTTTTCTTTCAATGCTCCTTTGCTTCTAAAGTTTGGGAATCGGTAAGGGAAATGGTTAACATGGGAAGTGTCAGCAACACATGGAGCTCGATTATGCAGTGGTAGGAGCAGAACGCTAATTCTCGGCAGTTAGAGCGGATTGTTTGTAACATTCTTCTCGCGGCAACTACATATTATGTTTGGCAAGAGAGGAACAACTGGTTATTTTCGCGTATTCAACGTACTCCTGCTATGCTTTCTCATGTCATCATTAGTACGGTGCGGCTGAAGTTAATGGGATTCAAAGTTGGTAGAGACTTGAAGCAAAAGAAAATTTTTGATACATGGCAGATCTCGATGAAGAACTTGGAGTGTGACCCGGGCTAGAGGCTTTAGTTTGTTTGGGTGTTTTGTTTTGGGTTAGGGCGGTGTTTGTCTAGTTTTGAATTTTGTGTTCTGGTTGTATGTTTTGTAATTGGTAGTGTTTGTCTGGTTTCTAGTCTTGGTATGCCTAGACTAGTAGTGTGTGTCAATGTCTTGGCACGCCCTGTTCTTTTTTATTGGTGATTTATAAAATTTACCGGGGTAACCCTTTACCCAAAAAAAATTAGTAGGGGTTTTCACTGAATAGTAGGAGTTTTCACTGTACAGTAGGAGTGTTCACTGAACAGTGGGGGTTTTCCAAATTTTTCGACCCGTTTACATTAATGAGGTATAAAATGTACTTATAAGCTCAAAACTCCCACAAGAACTACATCTTATTATCCGTTTACATTACGACACATTAAACTAAAACTCAAGTGCCGATAATAAGGTACATATGCCCTAATTTTTCCGGTTTAACTTAATTAGCAACATTTATCACTTTAACTTACCAAAGTTTAATACTTTGGTGATTTTGACCCGTTTGATTTCACTAGCGAATCCATCGCCATTTTTGAATCAAACATATAGTATCCGAGTCAATTTAACGGGACTTTTAAGTGGAATCCACGACTTTCTTCATTTCTATATTCTCGACATTTCTACTTTTTCGTGTTTGGATACTACAAACGAAATCCTTCGTTTTTAGTATTATCCAACTTTATAACGATTTAATTATCATTCCACAACTAAGCATAAAAGTACTAAAACAAGATATTACGAAGCGAATAGCCGCGTACCTTTTCAAAGCTTTTCTTTTAAGCGGTTATCCGACCCGCCTTGTCCACTTGATGATCCACCCAAATCACCTATATACTTTGAGTTGAATATATGGTTTAGAACTTCATAGTTCAATATTCGATATTTCATTCTCTTGGTTAATCAACTAAGCGATTAATTCATATCTTTCAAGTATTCCTATTCATTCAAGCATTTTATCGAACATCTGGTGTGCATAATTTGTGTTTTAACACTATCATGTTCATGATTAACAATTTTAACCATGTTTAACATAGAAATTCGATTTATATAACAAGAACACTATAAGCACACTAGAATTTACATCATAAGCATCCATTAACATTCAATATCACAAGAATATATGTATTCTTCACAAAACCCATATACCCTTATGTAACAAACATTGAAACTCATAGGTTAATTCATGAATTGATAAATTTCTTTGTCTAAGATTAGTTCCTAGACTTATATTAATCATGATTCAACCATAACCTTCATCAATTCATCAAAAATTTCTGTTACAAGAATTCAAAAATCCTCACAACATCATCGTATCTAAAGATTTAACATACCTTGTGACCTACTAAGGATGAGGATCACAAATTCAGCCGTGAATCACCTTCAATTTGATTTGATTTGATTTCTTGGATTTTGAGTGAAATTAGAGTAGTTAGGGTTTTGAAAGACATAGAATTCATCCCTGGATTTCGATCGATCTGGACACACACACACAAAGTGTGTGTCTTTGATACTTATCCAGGTTTTAATAAAATGAGTTTCAAAATTTGCACCTTTAGCCCCTCAAACTTCTAAGTTAATACAATAGTTAGAATTCTTTGGTTTCCGTCATCTTTTCTATTAAGAATTTAAGTAGGTTAATTATTCCTAGTTTTGATTCTCATTATTATATTATAATTAGGGTAAATTACTTTTTGAGTCCTTGTGTTTTAATGGTTTTAACTAGTTGAGTCCAAAAGCAAAAAGTTTAACGACCTGAGTCCCTATAAGCATTTTCTTTAACCTTTTGAGTCCTTTTGAGTCCAATTTTTTGGACTCAAATCGTTATAAAATGAACAAAATTGGACTCAAAACGTTATAAAATAAATGGCTAGGGACTCAGGGCGTTAAACTTTTTGATTTCGGACTCAAGCGGTTAAAACCACTAAAACACAGGGACTCAAAAAGTAATTTACTCTTATAATTATTATAACTTATACATGTATAACGACATATATATATATTTTAATAAATTTAGGAGTGTTACATAATTAAAGAATCTTGCAAATTCTTAGTGTTTAAATTCTGTCGAACAATATTTTACTTTATGTTTTAGATCCGCCTGTGGATCCACATACAACCATTTGTATAATGTTTATTTATAATTTGCGTTTCGGTTTGTATTATTATTTTTATCCAAGACTTCCGCTGTGCATTAAACTGTGATTATTGACTATGATGATATCAACTACGTCACGATACTCCCCACCGGGCCCACCGGTAATACGTGGAAATATCGGGGTGTGACATGTCTGCTACAAGCTAAAGTCTGTTGGTTCACAAGGTCTGCCAAAGTAAACCGCCGATGAAGACCAAAGTCTGCTGGAAGCAAAGGTTTGATCACCCTTTGACTATAGAAAACAAAGTCTGCTGAAGAAGGTCTGCTGAGGCTACAACAGAGGATAGAGCTCATCAGAGGATTGAATCATTAGACGTTGTAATCAGTGTTTCCAATGCAACAATGTTTAGTAGTAGCAGATGTTAGAGTTTGTTATAGTTGTTAGATGTCATTGTCTAGGTGACGTCAGCATAGATTCCACAGTGGTTTGCATGGTACTATAATAGAACAATGCATGTACTGTTCTATTCATCACTTCACACACTTGACATTTTGTACGAGCAAACTGAGTGATCTAGGTTGAGGGGGAGTTTGTATTCATGCATACGTGATCATTGTATTTTCAATCATTCAACTTAAAGTATTCATGATGAAAGCAAATCTCTCATTGTTTGTGATTTAAAGTTTACTTTCATTTCGCTGCAAATTATTTCCATCTTTTTATCATCTTCCATTTGTTCATCTTAAACATTCACAAACAATTCAAACTCAGATCAAAACACTTTTACCGTGAATTTTGAAGCTCCAGACAAGGAATTATTATTATCCAAATCTACATTTCTAATTCATTCGATCATTTCAGGCTACTAGAACGGTGCTCCCGCGATGCGGCGGGAAAACACAAACACTTTTAGGTTGTGTGTTGTTCGGTTGGTTCAGTTATTATCCTCAACTGCAACCAAAGTCATCAATTAGTCTATTTTGTTAACCAATTGGTTTTCGGTTAATCGGTTTCGTTTATTTGGTTAGATTGACAGTTTTGGGTTTTCGGTTAATTGGTTTCGTTTATTTGGTTAGATTGACAGTTTTGGCTTGATTTGTTCAATTTCGGCTAATAGCCAAATCCAAACCTAGACTAAACTTTTGCTTAGAAATACTTGGAATTGAGGTATAAATACATGAAATGGATGTATAAATAATGAAATTGAAGTATAAATACATAAAATGGAAGTATAAATACATAAAATGGAAGTATAAATATGAAATACATGAACTGAAGGTATAAAAGCTACAAATATATGAAAATATAAATGGTTTGCTTCGGTTAATTTTGGTTAAACAAGGATACAAAAAATCGATAACCGGTTTCGGTTAATACGGATTCCAGTTAATTGGTTTTCAATTAATTCAGTTTTTGGTTGATTCGGTTCGATTTTGTCTGCTTTCAATTCGATTTCGGCTAACGATTTAGTTAATGTTCACTTTTAGACACCGTTAATCGCGTAACATATCATTTTTTTAATTAAAAAACTATAGGAATACTATATTCAAATTGAAGAGAATAAAATACCCATATTTATAGTGTAATTTATTTTTTAATATTAACGTACAAAAAAATTATAACCGTTTAAAAATCATAGATGTAGTTAGTTTTTTTATATGGGTATAAAGTATAACTCATAACTAATTATTTATAATTCTGTTAAAGATGTAAAATAATGTATTAAGATGAGGGGATTAAAATGTGATTAGTGTTTAAAAGACTAATTTATCCCCATTTTAAGTTTGTACTTTATGCATTAAACTAAAAAAAGTTAACTTTTTAAAATATCTTCCCTTTTGCATTATTTATAGGAGTGAAGTACACAAATGGTCCATGTAGTTTATCAAAATTTTGGATTTGATCTCTAGTTTTTCAAAAGTACACAAACGTTCCCTGTGGTTTGCATTTGTAACGCATTTAGTCCTTAGTTTTTTTTTTCTTAACCATTGGGTGTCAGCCCAATGGCCACCTGCCCGCATTCTAACCCTACGGTAGCAGATTTACCCCCAGACTCAGGCTTGCAGGGTGGCGGTCTGCGAGGTGGTATCACCTCGGCGGTTGGGAGGACCGTGGAATATCCCCCCCCCCCCTCCTTAGTTTTTCCTAAAATTAAATGAATGGTCCATTTGATTTGCGTTTTGTAACGCATTTAGTCCGTAACTTGGACATGTTACAACAAAAAACAAGGTGTCAATTGAAAAAGATCAAAACCGAAGAAAAATGTATCAAAATCTTATTTGGCCTGTACAACTGAACAAGAAACACTGTTCTCCAAGAAACCACAAATACAGAGTCTCCGTTCCGGTTTCCAAATACTTATTAGGGCACCAAATTCGCACACTTCTTCACAATCTGTTAATCAATTCATAATAACCGCAATCTGAACTTTACGGTTCACCATTCGGAACAAAATCACATGGAAATGGAACTTCTCCGATCAAATCTCTCGCGAGTTCGGATTCCGGAGCCTACAAATCGCATTTACAAGCAGGAATGCTGTATCAGTTTCGATACTCCGGTGAGTTGTTCTCGTTTTGTTTTGTTTGTTCAGTTTTTTCTAGGGTTTAGTGTGATTTTTTATGATATGTTGTTGTTGCGGAATATGACTGGCTTAGAGTGATTGTATATGTGCGTGTTGAGTTGTTTTAGAGGTATGTGAATGTAAAAATGTTGTGGATACTTGGATATTGGACACACGCATTTATTTTTGTGGATTGAAATTGAATGGTGTATGTGCAGTGATTATGTGTGAGATATGGCTTTAAACTAAGATTGAATAATGTTTTCGATACTCAGGTGATTTGTTTTTGTTCTGTTTTCCTAGGGTTTGTGTAATTTCTGTTGAGATATGTTGTTGTGAAATGTGTTTGGTTTTGAATGATTGTATATATTAGTGTTGAGTTAGTGTGAATGTATGTAATGCACAAATGCTATGGATATTGGATTGATTATGTGTGAGATATGGCTTATGGAAGTAGATATGTTAAGAGTGTTTACAAGTTTTGGTTAGATCTTGGTTTAAAAAAGCGCGAAGCGCTCCGAAGCGTTTTGGTTCCAAAAGCTTTAAGCGAAGCTTCAAGCGCGAAGCGAGAGCTTCACGTATACGAAGCGCTCCATATTATATATAATTATATATAATGTTAATTTTATATATATGTATAAAAGATAGCTATCCATATTAAATATATGTATTTTATAATGTTAATTTTGTACTTTTATGCATAAATTAAAAAGTTTAAGGACCAAATGTAAACTACTGAAGATAGAGGGGGTTAAATGTTTAAATAGACAAACTATCTTTACACTTTTTAAGTAAAAAGTTAGAAGTTTCAGGGACTGAATGTAAACTAATGAAAGATAGAGGGGTTAAATGTTTAAAAACCTTAACTTATAAAAACCCTAAAAGCCTAAAAGATACGCAGCCGCATCTCTCTTCTTCTTCTTCCCCCTTCTTCCTTGTTTCCGGCTGAAAGCAACTCCGTCGCCGGAATTTGTCGCCGGATTTCACATAGGAAGTCGCTATATCGTCGATATAAGGTCGATATGTACCTTGTAAAGACTGTTGGGCTTAAAAAATGGCCCAAATGGTGATCTGATTGGCTGGAGCGTCGCTTCACAACTTCATCGCTTCGCCGCTTAAAGCTCGCTTCACTTCGCTTCACGTAATGTAACGCTTCAGAGCCAAAAAAGCGTTTTTTCCAGCGCTTCATCGCTTCAAGCTCGCTTCAAGCGCGCTTTTTTAAACACAGGGTTAGATGGAGGTCAATTTTGGCTAGTTTGCAGTTGTAGGGTTTAGTAAGATGGTATGATTGTCTTGCATATGTGCAACTGCAAAATGAGGAGTAATGAGACTTCACTATCCTTTTTGTTGGTTTCAGAGGATATAGATTATTTGTAGGAGCCATCCTTTGACTTTTGATGGCAAACTTGATGTTATTGTGAACTGATTATGTGTGAGATATGGCTTATGGAAGTAGATAAGCTATTCCTAGGGTTTAGTGCGATTACTGTTAAGATATATTGTTATTGCGGAATCTGATTGGTTTAGGGGCTGTTTGTTTACCTCTTAATGGGCTCTTAATGGTTCAGACCTCTTACTGGTTCCGCACTTAATGTCAGACTGTTTGTTTCGCGAGCAGATGTCCGAATGGTTCAGACATTTGCCTCTGAATGGTTAAGCATTATACAGAGTCTGAATGGTTAAGACCTATAATCTGAATTGGTCAGACATTTGCCTCTGAACGGTTAAGCATTATATTGGCTCTTAATGGTTCATCACTTAATGGTTCAGACCTCTTATTGGTTCAGCACTCAACCATTCAGAAGTTGCCAAACAGCCCCTTAGAATGATTGTATATGTGAGTATTGAGTTATTCCGAATGTATGTAAATGCAAAAATGATATGGATATTGGATAATTGGGAACACATTCATTTTAGTGGATTGAATAATGTATGTGTATCGATTATATGTGAGATATGGCTTATGGAAGTAGTTAAGCTTAGAATCTTTGCACGTTTTGGTTTGGTGGAAATCAATTTTGGCTAGCGTGCAACTCTAGGGTTTAGTATGATAATATGATTGTCTTGCATGTGTGCATACTGAGTCGTGATGACTTATGAAACTTCATCTTCCCTTTTGACTTTTGATGCCAAACATAATATTAGCTTGGTTTCCAAGGCGCTCCTTGTTGCGAGGAACACTCAGGTGCAAGCCGCAATGCCTTTGACTGCTTGAGGCGATGGGGAGGCGTAGGCATGAGGCGCGCGGCGCGCGCCCCTTGTAGAGTTGTACATGGGAAGATTTTGTGTTTGTGTATTAGGATGTTGTACATATAGCTTTTTAGGTTGTCTATATAGGTTAATTATGTGTTATATCCATAGTTATTAAAGGCGCTCGCTTCTTGCGCCTAGGCGCTCAGGCGAGGCGAGGCGCCGGAAAAACGCCTCTTGGCAGTTCAGGCGCGATTCCGGTGAGTGTCCGGCCGGATTCTGGCTATATTCCGGCCAGATTCAGCTTTAATCAGCCTATAAGTTACCGGAATATTTTTCTAGACAGCCTTTAAGTTTCATGCTCATAAATATTAAAAGATTTAGCCTAAAACTTGAAGAAGATAGAAAGAAGAAGATGAGAAAATGAAGATGTAGATGAGAAGATGAAGAAGATCTGAAGATGTACTTGTATATGACCAAAGGTCAATAAAAGGTTTAAAACTTGCTGCTTACCTGAATAGTGATTTCAGAAAAAGTTCTGAAGAGTTTCAGAAGTGTACTATTACATAACAATTACTATACATGCTCAATAATACTTATTTCTTTCGAAGTATTTTTAAAAAGTTATTTTAAAAGGTTTTAAGTTTTTTTGATACTTGTTAAATCATTTTAACTGCTAAGTATATTAGTTATATAAAAAAATGTGAAGAAAGTATTATTTTTCATTACATAATATAGTTTAATTCTTACTTCATTTAAGTGCGCTTTTTTTTTCTCAAGCAGTCAAGCCCTCGCTTTTTTTTGCGCTTCGCGCCTAGGCGCTAGGCGAGGCCTATGCGCCTTGAGTGCGCCTAGCGCTATTAATAACTATGGTTATATCATATATACAACTTATTTATGTCTAAGTTTTGACTTTTGGGTATGTGATTAAAGTACCTTGCTGGCACCTCTGTTCAGCAACCTATCTGCGCGTCGCTATTTATAAAAGGGGAATTGGCCTGAAATAATCCCACCTAGACCTTATTGGCCATTAATAATCCCACCTTAGAATATTCCCCCCACCAGTCCCACCTTTCACCTATTTTTCCTACAATGGTCCCCCGTTAAAAAAACTTAACGGAGTTAAGCTTTTTTCCAAATTACAAACAGATTTTTTAGGGCTTTTGATCAAAACGATGATACGAGTCCATTGATATAAAACTTACTTCGAAATTGTGCTCCAAGTGACTTGATTTTGGTTAATTGGAAATTTAAACACCCGAATTGAAGCGCTGTTTTCATCGTTTGGAGCACTGTTTCGAGGCAAGTTTTACATCAATGGACTCGTATCGTCGTTCTAATCAAAAGCCCTAAAAAATTTGTTTGTAATTTGGAAAAAAGCTTAACTTCGTTAAGTTTTTTTAACGGGGGACCATTGTAGGAAAAATAGGTGAAAGGTGGGACTGGTGGAGGGAATATTCTAAGGTGGGATTATTAATGGCCAATAAGGTCTAGGTGGGATTATTACAGGCCAATTTCCCTTTATAAAACCAAGAATATTAGTTGAATGCTAAATATTGTGGATTTTCTTGTACTTTGAAGCTTACTTTATGTTGTTTCAGTTCTGTTCTGAAAAGGTTAGAAACACTGTCTAACTCTTTGTGTTACATTTGAAGTATTTGTTGATCTTTTATCTGTTATATTGTGTGATGTGATGTGTACTTGAATTTCTTATTTTTGTACACACATTTATGCTTTTTTTTTTCAGAAATCCGAAGGTGGATTGTTTGTGGACATGAACACGTTTCTTGCCTTTGGCAAAGATTACGTCGGTTGGAATTTCGAAAAAACTGGCAACCCAGTTTATTTGCATATAAAACAAACCAAGAAGCCGATTCCGGAAGACAGACCTCTGAAGAAACCTACACTGTTGGCTATAGGTATTACCTTTTGTCAATTTTTTTTCATAATGGACCCTGTACTCATTAATATTAATAAACCTTATGAAAATTGAACTTGCATGATCAATTCTATTTATATGGGTTCTTTTTGTAGGTATTGACGGCGGATTCGATAACCAAGAACCCGAATATGATGAAACTTACAGCATAGTAATATTACCAGATTATGTAACGTTTCCTTTTCCATCAGTGGCGTTGCCTGAGAAGGTTGTATTTCCACTTCTACTATACATCTTAAAATATTAGGGTTCTACATAGGGCTGCAAACGAACCGAACGTTCAACAAACAGTTCGTGAATCGTCTGGCGGGAATTCCGTTTGTGTTTCTTTGTTTAATAAGTGAACGGACATGAACAGAGGCCGCGTTTTTTCATTTATGTCATGAACGTTCGGTAATGTGTTCGCTTATGTTCGTTTGTGTTCGATAGTTCATTAATGTTTTCAATTTTTATATTTTATTTTAATACTTTAAAATTCCGACGAATTATACTTGTAATAAGTATCAGTGTATATAGTTCGTTGTGAACGCTTGTTTGTGTACGGGTATTTTCATTTGTGTTCACGACATTAGTTTGTGTTGATGAACGTTCATTACCTAAAATTAACAAACAAAAACGAACACGTTCATTTTCTTAACGAACGAACACAAACAGAATCTCATTTGGTAAGTGTTCATGAACAGCTCACAAACACATATCAAACAAACACAAACAAGGTTTTGTTCGTGTTCGTTCGTTTGCAGCCTTAGTTCCACTTCCACAATCTTGTTAACTATAAAAGGTTAAGTTCTGTTTTTTAAACAGGTAAGGTTGGCAGTTGATGCGGTTTTAATTGCAGAGGGTGCTGAGCGAAAAGAGCAAGTTGCATCATGGACAGCCGATAAGAAGCAAATTAGTGAACATGCATTGACCCTTAAACAGATAGATAACGGCGTCATTATTCCTCCATCTGGATGGAAATGTGCCAAGTGTGACAAGACTGAAAATCTATGGTTGAATTTAACCGACGGAATGATCTTGTGTGGGCGGAAACTTTGGGATGGCAGTGGTGGTAATAACCATGCAATTGAACATTACAATGAAACTCATTATCCTCTTGCTGTAAAGCTTGGAACGATAACTTCTGATCTGGAAGGAGCAGGTAATGCCGCCTTGTTTAAGTAGATTTCAAACGTTATTCGTCTTTTCAAATATAATTATTAGTCCCATATTTTGGCAGCTCAGATGTTTTTTCATATCCCGAGGATGATAGTGTGACAGATCCTCTTCTTGCGGATCATCTGGCATTTTTTGGTATTGATTTTTCTTCCTTGCAAAAGGTAAGTATCTGACAGTAGTAGTATATAGTATTTTTCTTTTACTATTTGTATTTTTGCATATTGTATTCAACTAGTGGGTTACCACTCGGCGCTCCACAACAGGTTCGAAACGTAGATAAAAATAAGCAAATCACAAGAGTTAAAGTTGTTTGATGTTTTAGTTAAGGGGCTAAAAATGTCATTATTAAAGTTGAGGGGCTAAACATGTCTTTATTAAAGTTTTGGGGGCTAAAGTTGTTTATTATTAAAGTTGAGGGGCCAAAGTTGTTTATTATTAAAGTTTAGGGGCCAAAGTTGTTTATTATTAAAGTTTAGGGGCCAAAGTTGTTTTAGTTAAGGGGCTAAACATGTCATTGTTAAATTTGAGGGGCTGAACATGTCATTATTAATATCGAGGGGTTAAAGTTGTTTATATATAAAGTTGAGGGGCTAAAGTTGTTTGATGTAGTTTAGTGGCTAAACATGTCATTATTAAAGTTGAGGGGCTAAACATGTCATTATTAAATTAGAGGGGCTAAACATGTCATTATTAAATTAGAGGGGCTAAACTTGTCATTGTTAAAGTTGAAGGTCTAAAGTTATTTATTATTAAAGTTGAGGGGCTAAAGTTGGTTAATGCCAAAGTTGAGGGGCCAGAGTTTGTTGATGTGACAAAATAGCATATTTATAGTATATATAACGACCTAGTTTTTATAGAACAAATGATCTTGTTGGAAAAAATGAGTATCAAATTGCTTAATCATAGCCTCGGAGGAAATCTCTTGAAATTTTCTAATAATAATTGTCATAGATTACAATTTATAAGTATGCTTATGTTTAAAAGTTGCAGTAAAAACACATTAACGAATAACGATGTATTGGCATTATGGTTTTTAGGCATTTCAGTTTTTTCTGCACTAAATACGTTCATAAAGCATTATGCCTGCTAGAAGTTTGACATCTTCTAATGTAGATATCGAGTGTTCAAGTTTCGGTTGTTGTGTTCATAAACATTAGCTGGACGTTTAAGTATTAGCATTGATATATGATTTTAAAAAATACAGACAGAAATGACAACTGCCGAAAAGGAACTTGACCAGAATACCAATTTTGATTGGAATCGGATTCAGGAAAGTGGACAGGAAGTTGAACTACTTTACGGGCCTGGGTATACAGGACTTACTAATCTTGGTAACAGGTAATTTTCGTTCTTTTTGATGAAATATATAAAAAGAAATTTATGCTAATGTCTCGTGGTTCTATTGTCTCATGCAGTTGCTATTTGGCTGCAACTATGCAAGTTATCTTCTCAACTCGTTCATTTTGCTCACGGTCTGCATGCTATTGCTTTTTGATGGTTATATATTTATTCTGTTTCCACATGTATTATATGAATTGTATCATCTTGTCTTCACCTTTTCCAGATACTACAAGAACCAAAGTTTGAAAATGGCTTTTGATGTTGCTCCTGCTGATCCAACTGTAGACCTGAATATGCAATTGTAAGTTGTTCCTGCATATAAATAGACTGCTAACAATCTAACAAGTATTTCTAAAATACATATAAAAAGGAAAGGATTATTACAAGGACTCTTCATTGACACATTATATATATAGTTAACTTACAATGCGGCTTAACGTACATCACGTACGACAGATAATTACGCACGTTCATTTGAAAATCACGCACGTTATAAACTAAAAAACCCAAATCACACATGCTGGAAAACATTAATCACGCACGTTATACACATAATCACGCACGTTGTCGTACGTGATGTACGTTAAGCCGTATTGTATTTTACACTTTTCCTATATATATATATATATTAATTTGAACTCTTGATGCATAGTAATTGAAGTTTTTTAGGTATTTGTTTTTGATTTTTTATTGATAATTATTTATATAATTTTAGTTCAATAATTCAATTATAGATAAGTTGTATATATGATCGATTTTTTTCTTACCGTGACAAGTTGATCCGATATACGAATAACATAGGTACTAGAATTCGTTTTTATGTTTTTCTCAATGTTCTTATCGGTTTCATGACGAACCGATCCGATTCCGACCAAATAACATCAGACTACCAGTAAAACCATTGTTGGTTGCTACTATTTATAACTGATATAAGTTTAGTCGAAGACATAATTGTATTCTCCCATGTATACGTTTTGTTTCTTTTGATTGATATATCGAGTGCCTGTGTTGTACCAGATTCGTAATGAACCTAATCGATATCCACCGAAAACCCGCTGCGAAGCGCGGAGAAACCCACAAGTTATACATAAAATATGGTTACTTTCATTTCATTTTTATATTTAAGGCCTTTTTTGTTTTCTTTTTTGGTGTTTTTTTGTTTTTTTTCTTTCTTGATTATTTTAATCATAAGCATACACAAAATATGGTTAATTTTACATATGGTCTTTTTTATTTAAGATACAACTATTTTATTATTTACCATTTCGGAAATTCAATAAAACAAAACTATGGCTCTATTTTTTGAGTTTTTCTCTTTCTTTTGTTATGCACCGAAACTCCTCCGAGTGTTCACCCGCCGCAACGTGCAGGGTTTCCAAAGCGAGTTATTTATTAGAGATTAACCATCACTTAGTAAATATATTTTTTACTTTGAATGGCAGAACCAAACTTGCTTACGGTCTTCTTTCTGGTAAATATTCTGTTCCAGCTGTGCAGGTATGTTTAGGACTGTGACTTATCTTTGTTTTGCATTTCTAGTCTCTTATTGTGATTTGAACGTCATGTGTTTATTCTTCAGAATGATGATGGGGCAAATGCTGTGGACTCGTCTTTAAGTGCTGTAAGTTTTGTGATCGAATTTCTATCTCTGCAGTTTCATGTGTTTTCTCATATATTGTTGAATCTTGAGTATCTACTAACAGATCACCTTTTTATTTTCTAGAAACAAGAAGGTATTCGTCCCAGAATGTTTAAGGCCGTGATTGCAGCCAGTCATCCCGAGTTCTCAACCATGCGTCAGCAGGTACATAAATCATTTCCCAACATGTTT
>JARYGA010038484.1:0-46396 GCA_030545235.1 Helianthus tuberosus
TAGCTTAGAAGCATCACAGTAAACTTCAAAATCTTCTGTTCCTTCTGGTAAAGCAAGAATTGGGGTGTTGGCTAACTTTTGCTTTAAAATATTGAAATCCTCTTCTTGCTTAGGTCCCCATTCAAACTTAACTGTTTTACAGGTTAGCTTAGTTAATGGCACAGCTATCTTAGAGAAATCCTTAATAAAGCGCCTATAGTATCCAGCTAAGCCTAGAAAACTTATAACTTCTGTAGCTGATTGCGGGACTTTCCATTTGGTGATTGCTTCTATTTTGGCAGGATCGACGTGAATACCTTCGTGATTCACCATGTGACCTAAAAATTGTACCTCCTGTAGCCAAAATTCACACTTCGAGAATTTGGCGTAAAGCTTTTCCTTTCTTAACAAAGTTAAGAGTGCATGCAGGTCCTCACAATGCTCTTCCTGGCTTTTGGAATAAATAAGTATATCGTTGATGAAGACAATTACAAATTTATCCAAGTACGGTTTACAGATCCTATTCATCATGTCCATAAATGCTGCATGAGCATTTGTTAATCCGAAGGGCATGACTGTAAACTTGTAATGACCATACCTAGTTCTGAAAGCGGTTTTAGGTATGTCTTCTTCTTGTACCTTCAATTGATGGTATCCGAAGCGTAAATCTATCTTAGAAAAATATCTAGCTCCCTGGAGTTGATAAAAAAGGTCATCAATCCTAGGTAATGGGTATCGATTCTTAATTGTAACCTTATTTAATTCCCTATAATCGATACACATTCGCATTGAACCATCTTTCTTCTTCACAAACAACACTGGAGCTCCCCAAGGGGATGAACTAGGTTGTATGAATCCTTTACTGAGTAATTCATCTAATTGCTTTTTCAATTCTAGCATTTCGGTGGGTGCCAACCGATAAGGTGCCTTGGCTATCGGTGTAGTTCCAGGAATTAGATGAATTCTAAATTCTACTTCCCTATCTGGTGGTAATCCTGGTAGTTCTTCTGGGAATACATCTAAGCATTCTGATACTACAGGAATTTCCTTAAGTTCCTTACCCTTAGCGCTAATGATTACCGAAATCATATACACTATTCCTTGCTTTCGTTCATAACTAGCAACTTTCATCACTGAAATGAACTTCATTGGTTTACGCGGCCTATCCCCTGTAATCATAATTACTTCTCCGGTAGGTGCACGTATTTCTATGGAATTCTTATCACAAAGGATTTGAGCATGGTTGGCTACTAACCAATCCATTCCTAACACGACACCGAATCCGGCTAAATTCATGGGTAATAGGTTTGTAGAAAATTTATGACCTAAAAGTTCTATCTTTTCTTCTTACAAAACCTTATCTATGTGAACCGAATTACCATCTGCCGTTTCTACAGTAAAAACTTGTCTAAGGTTGGTTAAGGGTAGGTTAAGAGCTTGGCAGAATGAAGTATTTATAAAACTTTGGTTTGCACCAGAGTCAAATAATACTTTTGCATAAACGTCGTGAACTAGGAACGTACCAGCTATCACATCTGGGATTAGCTCCGCTTCCTGGGTAGTCAGCTGGAAGGCTCTTGCGTTTTTCTTGGTAGTTTCTTCTGCAGGTTTGGCTTTGTTGTCAGCTGGTTTGACCAATTTGGGACAGTCTGGTCTAAAATGTCCAACTTTTACACAATTGAAGCAAATTGTGGATTTCTTCCTTCTGCAGTCTTCTTCTTGATGCCCCGGAATTTTGCAGAAATTGCAATACCCTGTGCATTTCCCAAAATGCTTCCTTTTACAGGTAGTGCAAAATGGAACAGTGGAAGATTGCCCGGTTCCCTTTTTCTTGAAGTTACTACTATTACCCGCACGGAATCCTTGGGTAATCTTTTAGGCTACTTCCTTTTTTCCGGTTCTCCTCTCTTGTGCGTACCAGCCCGTCGGTCAAGTTTTTAGCTAATTCCACAGCATCGTCAATTGTGCGGGGTCTAGCAGCTTTAACGATGTCACGAATTTCGCCAATCAAACCCCAAATGTAGTGAGAAATAAGTACCGGTTCTGGCGAAGCCAGGGTTGATACAACTCTAGCATACTCGAAGAATGTCGAAGTATACCCTCGACAGTCTACATCCACCATCCGGTGGTTCAGGAACTTATTTTCCATTTATTCCTTTTCATATTCGGGACAAAATTTTCTTTCTACTAGAGTCTTAAATTCTGCCCAATTCATGGCATAGGCCACATCACTTCCCTTAGCTTGTAGTACCGTATTCCACCATTCTAGCGCCCCTTCTTTAAAAAGATTCGACGCGTACATGACCTTATCTTCCTCGGCACATTTACTTATTTTAATTACTGCCTCGGTTTTCTCCAACCAACGCAGTGCAGCAGTTGCCCCTTCATTGCCTGCAAATTCAACAGGTTTACAGGCAAGAAATTCCTTGTAAGTGCAACCAGGCGTTGCAGCTTTCATTCTCTTAAGAATTGGGGCCTGTATCACATCATCGTTATTGTTAATGTTGCCGCCTCCATTTATGTTATTACTAAAGTTGTCTTCATGAGTACGTTTGCTAGGAATAATTGGTTGAGGTTCAACTGGATTTTGGGCAGTAGCAAGGATTGCTGGAATAGCATTGGCTATTCCCTGAGCAACGATATTTTCGATATCCTGCCTATTCAGAAATTGATCTCCATTGTTTTGCTCGGATTGGTTAACCTCGTTAACTGGTTCATTACTAGCGTGTTCCATCTGGTAATATATATATATATATATAAGTTATTAGTACCAGATTAATTAATAACCAAGCATAATAAAACAATCGCACATAATTATATCAACACCTTTAGCCAAAATTGTCGACTTTGCGACGTTGATATTTTTATATATTTTAGTATGCATCCGTACACACCAGTTATATTACAAAAGTTTTATTTTTAGTTATTTTATATGATTATAATTTTATTAATATTTTATTATTATTAAACATGTAACCACACAACCACACATGATCCCGTCAGCTGGCACTTCAGAAACGACGTTCCCTCTTGTCGTATTTCCATGATATCCTCTCCCCTACTTCCTGGATTCTATTTCCTGCGTCCACCAGCTCCTCGCTATAGTGGCGGAGTTCAGCCAAGTTCTCAGTGCTCATAGGTGGGTTTGGTACAGGCTCTGGGTCAAACTGGGAGAAAAAGGTATTAGGGTTATTCAAGAGATTCTGAAATTGCCAATCACTTGTCCACCATTCCTCCAGCTCTCCGGGTAGAAGTTGGTGGCTGACAATGGGATCTGGGATGGCAGGTTCCAAATTAACTGGAAGTTGTGATTCAATTGGGTAATTGAAGAGGTCTTCATTGGCAGGTCCAATGAGGTCATAATTTGCCAGTTTGGGATCAAGTTCCTCCCAGGGTGGCATTTCCTGGGCTTGTCCTGAACTTTCCCCGATCTCTTTTCCTTTTCCTTTATCCTTTGGGTCCACAGTTCTTTTCACCCTCTGTGCGGCTGGCTTCGTTCTTCGTACGCGTCTCCAGCCCACGAATCTCCTTCTCTTTTTCGACTTGGGTTTCTCCTGGGCTTGCGCCTGGAACTCCATAGGTTCTTCAGTATCGGCCTGATAACCGGAAAAGCCCTTGGAAACTTCCATATCAGCAGAATGGATAGTGATATTCTGAAGAGCTTCAGACAACTCATTCATGTTGTTAGCATATATGAAGAAACACACCAAATTCTAAGTTAAATTTTTGTAAATTGAATTTTCACATAATCACAGAAGGGCAATCAATTAAATTAAGTATTTCCAAATACTTAATTGGCTTAAATCAGTGGCTCTGATACCACCTTTTTCTGTCACGGCCCGTCCCGGTTTTACCCCGTCCAGGAGCCGCGGGACAGAAACCCGTGGTATTTATTATTTGAGTTGACAACGGAAGTCTAACAGGATCTTTTAAAACTTGAAAATGCCCAATTATTTTATTTCATAATTTGGGATAAACCCCGTAATTTACAATAGAGGAATTTTACTAGGAAATTCCCTGTTTTACAAAACATGTTTATTTATTTATCTGAGCCACTACTTCAAGCTTGTTAGTGCTCCGTAGCACGTTTTCCTTGATTCACAGTAGGTCACCTGAAACATGTTTTGAAAAATATTTTATCAGCGGGGAAATACTGGCGAGTCATTCAGGTTAAACAAAACGACACATGAGTTATGAATTACAGCATAAGAGCGATTACAATGGCTTCTATCTTATTTTTATCTGGCGCCGTGTCACCTCCTGGTGACGATGGTCATACCACTATTGGGTCCTTTCACCCAAGTAGTGATGATTATCACTGTTAGGTTGATGAACCTAACCGTGAGAAATTAGTAATGTGCACAATACCCCACTAGCCAGTGATTCAAGATAACCACGACTTAATCCCTGTAATCATAACTTTGAAAATAGTTGGAGTATTGTAAAACACTTTTAATAAAAAGAGAATGACTTACATTGCAAGTTTAGTCGGGCAGAGTTTTAGCCTACTGATAAGCCTGTTAACCTAATTCAAATTACAATGCACACAAAAACTAGGTCAGTAACTTAATACAACTTTTACGACAACTCATAAGATTCAAAACCTTCACGACGAATGACAAAGTGCAGTACTTAAACATCCATCGGATTCACAACGAATGACAAAGTATAGCCCGAGTTCGGGCAACACTTAAACATCCATCGGATTCACAACGAATGACAAAGTATAGCCCGAGTTTAGGCAGCACTTAAACATCCATCGGATTGGTTTCAATCGATCGGACATTATATCGTAGCAGTGATCGAGTTATTACCTTGTTGTCGCAGCAGAATTTCGTGCTTGTGTGTGTTTTTGGACTAAACAGAGGATATCTCAACGTACAAAATGAGTTTAAACGTCGAACCAACGTAGCCATGCAAGTACCAAGGCCCTCTATTTATACTGAAAAGTTATCCCTGTTGCGTGGAGCGACAGGCTGTCGCGTGGCGCGACGGGTGTGCTTCTAGGGTAGGGTAGTTTCGTGTCCAACATAGCCTTGGTGAGTTACAATTCGACGAAATTCAAATCCTACAGCAAACTGTGAGGATAATACTAATTAGGGAATACCCCCCTTGAGTTTTAGGGGTCCTGATCCTAGTTCTGATTGTTCTGAAAATTTTAGGGGTCCTGCAATATTACTTGGGGGTCTCAATTAGGGTTTCCTATTGGGCAAAATAAAATAAGAAATAGTAATTTTGATGAGAGTTGTTACAGTTTTAACCCAAGGTTTTGCACTCTATGGGCTGGAATTTGATGGTTTTAAGTATTCCCATGGTTTTAAAAACCATGTGCCCACATGTAAGGTCTAGATCAAGGCACGTTTTGCGAGGAATGATCCTAACGGTTCTCCAAAATTTATAAATACCCATGCTTTCATTTACTTCAACACACACTTGATTCATTTTGCTCCAAGTTGAGGTTTAAACACTTCATACCTGAGCAAAATTGGATCAAACTTCCTAACGTGGACCCTTTGTAAGTATTCTTTCGTGTTTTTATGCGTTTTAGCACGAAAGTCAAACAGTGTTTGACTTTCTACTTTGACCACTAGTTGGTCAACACGAGTTTGTTGAACTTCACAACGTGAGCATAATCACGATGGTTATAGTCCCGTCTGACTATACCTACTGATTACCACGTTGACTAGGCGTAGTGACGAGTCGTAGTTTCGGCCAAAATGTGTATTCATGCGTATTTTGTAACCAAACTACTCTTGGATATCAAAACACTTTGTTTTGATATCAAAACCTGTTTTCTAACTTAACTAAACATGTTTTAACATGTTTAGCTCGTCACTTTTAGTTTAGTGCTTGTGCAGAGTCGTAAGTCAAGCGGTCTTGGCAACCGCTTAGACTTTCGAACTAGACCCGTTTCGTCGATCATTAGGATCCGACCAATCTTGTTTAGTGACCATAGTTGTATAGGGAATAACCTTCCGAGGTTATACCTTATGGTCACTTAGTTTAAGTAGTTATATGATAGGTAGTTTATATGCCTTAGGTAAAATGAGCAAAACGCCCTTTTCATGCATAATTGAACTTTAAGCATATGTAACCTAAACTTTTGTCACATAACTGATTATGCAACATATTTAAACATGTTTAGGCATATAATACTTGCCATAGGACTAGTTAGACGTCTCAAACACGCATTTGCGCGAACAACGCGTTAAAGTAGCGTAAGCTACCTTAATGGGTCGTAATGGGTCGAAAGCACTTAGGTTAGGCTCCGATTTAGAATGTAGGCTTTGTTAAACCATATCACATGAGTTCCAACACTCATTTGGTTTACAAGACCTCATTCTGTCCGATCTTCCGATTTAGGTGTCGATTATTTATCTAGTGATTCGATTACTAGGTGCTGCTTGATTTCTCTGGTTTGCTTGAGTTTGTTGAAGTTCTTTTAATTGAGGATACTTTGCACTTCATGTGAGTACATAGTTCCCCTATTTTACTATTTTCAAATGTTTTGGGGTGATTCATATGTGTTAAATGATTTTGATGTTTTAAAGATGGTTTCGAAAATGGTTAAAATGGTTTATATTAAATTAATAACGATTTCGATAAAGTGAACAAACTTGTTGGTTGTATTTACATAACGAATAACATTCATTAGTTTTGGCCGAACCGACCAGTATTAGGTTATGGTACCATAGGATCTGACAAATCCCGTTATCAGACTGCACCCATGGTTATGTGTGGGTTAGGTGGGTAACGACTGAATCTGTGATTGCTAATTTACCCTTTGGTAGTTTATTAATGCGAGAAGCGAGATAGTCGAGTCGCGAAGGTTTGGATGTTATTAGCGAGACGACCAAAAGTAGTTTTCACAATTTAAAACGAGAATGATTTAAACGACTGAAGCGATTTTTAACGAGTTAAACGATTTGGGTAAACGATTGGTTTTGGTTAGTGTTTAGATAACGGGACGGGTGTAATGTGATGAAAACATGGTAGACACGCCGCTGGTACTTCTTATATATAAGTGTTTTCATCATATTACATACCGTGGTGTTATTTAGTTCACTTGGGTAAACGATTCTGAAACGATGTCACACAATGATGTTTTCTGAATAATATAAACCATATGAGTTTTATTAACGAGTTTTTACGAGATGTTTTACAATTTGATTTAATTAAATAAATGTTTTGGGTTAAGAATGATGTTTTCTGAATAATATTAACCAACTTGATTTGAGTTGGTTAATTATGTCACAATACTATACTTTTCAAAACAAGGTTTTTAATTAAGTATTGCAACATGTAAACTAGCCATGATTCCGACACTCTCATAAACCTATGTGGTCGCCAGCATTTCTTTGCTGACTTTGTTTTTACATATGTTTCAGGTGTTGTTGAATGATGTTGATTGCTAGGATGCATGCTCACATAGGACTGGACGAGGCCTTAGTGACTTAATAACAATGATAGACTATGTTTAACTTGTTTGTTTAGATTTCAAGATGATGTAAACGTTTAATGTTTAATAAAACGAAACTTCAAATTTCCGTGTGTTTTGAAACAATGATTCTGTTACAACACTCCCAGACGATTCCGCCGCGAATTGTTGTTTTACGCGGTCGGGGTGTGACATGGTGTAACAAGAAGATTTTGTGTTAAATAAGAAATTTAATAAAAATATGAAAATAAATAAATAAATAGATTTTATGTTAATTAAGAGATATAATAAAAAGATGAAAATAAAAAAATAAATAGATTTTGTAAAATTGATTTAAACTTAAATAAAATTAGGTGTTAATACACAAACGTGTTACATTGATAAACTTAAAAAAATACAAGGGTATTTTAGTCATTAATTAACAAATTTTGGTGTTAGTATCTAAAGTTGTTACATAATTGAAACCATAAAACCTAAACCTGTTAAAAAAAGTTAGTACCCAAAAGCGAAATTAGGTATAAACCACAGGACCCATTTGTGTAATTAACTAATAATAATAATATATTAAAGTTTATACCCTTTTATGACAAAACATTCCAATATTCTAAATATTTCTATACCTTATTGATATTATTGAATGTAATGCAAATCCGCAAACAAGTATATCATAACTTGATATATTTAACAATCTTCGACACAGGGTCGTTCTTACATTTTTGGAGATCCTAAGCGAACTATAAAGTGGGGGCCCTAATTTTGTCGATAAACTCTCCTCCAATCCCGACGCCATGGGTGATTACCCTTACTTTTTTCGTCTAGTGATAGCCGATAGCATAGAAATTAAAAGCAGGTTGCGATGGAAAGTGGAAATGATGATTACGACTGTATTAGGGGCTTTAGGCCGCTAAATATTGATGATTAGGTCGATGGTTATCGTGTTGTAATAGTTGGAAATCAAGGCGAAATTGGTTTTGAAACTTGGCCTTTTTTGCTAAACAATATTTTTTTTGGACTCCTTCAATGAAAAACAAGTTTAGTTTTGAAATAAATGTATTTATTTGAGCATAATACATATACTATATAAAAACTATAACAACCCTCCTAAAGATTTTTCGACACCCCTAATATATTTATAACATCCCTATATGTCTTAAAATACACACCGTATACGTATAATAGCCCTAATTACCTTTAATTTAATAAAATAAAAATAAAAACAAAATCCAGGTGTCGCTAGCGGGCCGCGAAGACCTTGTCTTCGGGCTACGCGGGGAGCGATTGGTCGACCAGAAGGCGTGCCCTGGGCCGCCACATGTCATGATCGTGTCAACTCTACACTTGTGACCCGACTAAGCTACGTCGTAGACCCCCTATGTCGTGGGGCGCGAAGACCCCTTAAGGATCTTACGCGGGCCGCAAGAAAACCAATTTCAGCTCCTATAAATTGGGAGCTTCGGCAGTCATTTTCCGTCGCTCAAACATTTTCTCTCTCTCGTTTTCTAAAGTGTAGAAGCTATAATCGGGTGTTATACCCCCTAATTAATGAAGTTCTGCCCTGTTGTAAGTATTATAACCCCGGTTACGTATTAGATACGCTGCCCGATTGATCTAGTGCTCCGTAACGGCTGTCGAGGTTCTGCCCGACGTAGTCGTTGGAGTTCTGTCTCAGGGAGGGTATAACTAATATAAATATTGGGTTATTATACTAACGCGCTTGCATTGTTTAATTTAATAGATTATAACCAGGAAAAACACCAGGAAAAGTCTAAACTAGCAATGTGAGTAATCTCCATTTTGTAAACCTTTTTGCAAACTGTTTTACAAAACCTCAATGCTTTATATTATAATTAAACTGTCACACCCCCAAAAATACCACAAGTAGAAACCCCCGCGAGGTGTGTGACGTACCAGGATCCAGCCACCAATCACATTGAACCATAACATAGTATTAAATAAAAGTTTCCATTTATTTCATAAAGTAGAACCAAACACAATCTAAAACAAATATGTTCAGCGGAAGCATAATGTAAATAGTCATTTCAAGTGTTTCAAAACAAATGTGCAATAATCATTAACTTGTGTCCAAGAGCCACGGCCCATGACCACTCCATTACTCCTAGACAGCAAGTTCCAATCCATGAACCTAAGGACCTGCAAGCATGCAGAAAAAGTGTATCAGACACGCTGGTGAGTTCACAGTTTGTTTTAACCGTTTAATACCAAGTAGTGACTTATGATATGTTATGTTGATAATAACTCGATACCGCTGACGACCCTTTTTGCCCTTCTCCAATGCTCTATCAAATATTGGTCATGATTTAAAGTTATTAGTCACGCCCGTCCTATCCAGGTACGTCGTGAGGGTGCCAAACCTAATAGCGCTATCAACTAATAACCCCGTTGCCCAACAAGAAACTAACCCGGTAGTATGATGGGACTTAAGTGATAGAGAGTGAGTGTATTATCCAACATCAACGTTTACTGAAAACCGTTGCATATCCCCTGCAAGGATATGCGTTTATGAGATCCGCCTCACATCCCCTGCAAGGATGTGGGTATTTTGAAAACCGCCTCATATCCCCTACAAGGATATGGGTTTACGAAAATCCGTATATAAGTTTGGTCTGTTTGATTGTCCCCACCGGACGCATGCTTGTTTTGAGAGAAGTGAACTCACCTTGGTTTGCTCGGTATGATTAGATTTTCGTTCACACTTAATCAATCAAAGCCTACAGTATTCATGTATACGTAATTAGTTTACATTCGTTTGGTTCACGTAATTATAATCATGGTGTGCATTCAAGCAACGGTTTTCGAATAACACATAGCAGTCATTCGAACTCATACATATCCACAATTCACACGCATGTTTCGCAACAGTATTCAAGAGTTAAGTGTGCTATTCAAAACCGAATCATGTTTCCCCCCAGTCATAACTAACATCATTAACAAGCAAAACTCAACATATAGTCATTCATTATCAAACGTGTTCTAACTACAGTCTGTTTGTGAGATTCTGTCCTTCAGGGCGACGAACTATCCTCAAGTTTCGTCGATATGATGGCCGACGAAATATCATTATTCTTCGAGAGACAAGCCGACGAAATACCATTGTTCATCGAAGGAACTTTTGTCGTTGCCCTATCAGCTGCTAATCATGCGCAAAACCCTAATTGCAACTGTTCCATTCATGACAATACGATCATTTGCAATCATTACTTAATCATTCCAATCATCAATTATATTCCACATAGTTCCAATCATCATTTATCATGAACACACAATTACCATCAAAACAGTGATCGCCCCCTAACAATGTGCAACGCCTTGATTATCAACATTCAACAAGAACGTCACTAATACTATCAAGTTTCAGAATTCCAGATCAGGTTATTCCACGTATGACTAGATCAATGCTTTAACATACTCCCTAGATAATTACTATAACTATATCATCAACAGGATACTCCAACTACCTCTTTAAAACTATACATAATCATGATTGACATTGCCAATAAACAATCAAAAGTTTATACATAACCTAGAACAAGCAATACATATTAAAACAAGTGTTGTCGCACTCACCGGAGAATCGAAAAGGAATAACAGTACTTGAATCGGTGAGAGGGGAAAGCTTTGAGTGAATGTAAGGTTGCCGTCGGTATTAGAGAGGAGGAGGAGATACTAGGGTTTCGCTAAATAAAAATCCGTGTACACTATGTGAATATAACGTAAATATATATCCGAGTCATGATTGGGCCTTACTTGGGCCAAAAGCCCATCTCGGCGAGGTGACGACGAAACATCAATGGGCGACGAAACTCCATTCTTCGTCGGGTCCATCTTTCGTCGAGCCCACATGTACCATTTTTCGTCGGGCACCAATTTTATTATAATGGGTTTTTATTTAAATGCCCAATCATTAACTAACCAAATAACTAACTTAAATTGAAATCATTTTAAAATAATATACGCGATACAACGTACAACGAAATGTGAAACAGGATTGTAAAACAGATGACGCGTAAAAGAAAGGTCTTGGAATCTCGGGTTGTCACATCATCCCCAACTTGAAAGAAATTTCATCCCGAAATTTGATAAGTAGTCTAAAAGCGGCGAAGTGTCAGATCAGGATGACCATGGATTTTCCTCGGGCGCCACATCATCCCCAACTTGAAGGGGAATTTCATCCTGAAATTCATTAGTTGCACCAGGATTAGATTGTTTCTTTGAGAAAAGGTGGGGATACTTGAGCTTCATCTGATCCTCGCGTTCCTACGTGAACTCCGGTCCACGTCTTGAGTTCCAACGAACTCTCACAATCGTAATTCGGCTATGCTTACGAACTTTGATTTCCCGGTCCATAATTTCGATTGGTTCTTCGACAAACTGCAACCTATCATCAATTTTCAGCTCTTGAAATGGTACTACCAGTGTTTTATCGGATAAACACTTCTTCAACTGTGAAACATGGAAAACATCATGGACGTTACCCAACTCAGCAGGTAACTCGAGCTTGTATGCCACCATACCGATTCGTTCCAGAATTTTGAATGGCCCGACATAACACGGATTAAGCTTGCCGCGTTTCCCAAAACGTACCACACCTTTCCAGGGTGAGACTTTTAACATAACGCGATCACCCACAGCAAACTCCAAAGGTTTCCTACGTTTGTCAGCGTAGCTTTTCTGACGGTCGCGCGCCGCCGCCATAAGATTTCTGATTTGTACTATCTTCTTAGAAGTTTCGAGCACAAGCTCCGGGCCTGTGATTTGGCTGTCTCCCACTTCAGCCCAACAGAGAGGTGATCGACATTTGCGTCCGTATAAACCCTCGAACGGAGCTGCCTGGATACTGGTATGGTAACTGTTATTGTAAGAAAACTCAACCAAGGGTAAGTGTCTCTCCCAACCTTTACCGAAATCGATAACACATGCTCGCAGCATGTCTTCCAATGTCTGGATGGTTCGCTCACCCTGACCATCCGTTTGAGGGTGATAGGCAGTGCTCATGTCGAGACGTGAGCCAAATGATTTGTGCATCGCTTGCCACAAATCTGATATGAAACACGGATCTCGATCAGAGATAATGGAGGTTGGCACTCCGTGCCTAGAAACCACTTCCATTAGATAGATAGCAGCCAGCTGCGAGAACTTGTCAGTTTCCTTGATTGCGAGGAAGTGTGAAGATTTGGTGAGACGGTCAACGATCACCCATATGGTATCATTTCCGTTTTGAGTTCTAGGTATCCCAATGACAAAATCCTTGGCGATTTGTTCCCATTTCCACACAGGTATTTCTGGTTACTGAAGTACGCCTGAGGGTTTCTGATACTCCACCTTGACCTTTGAACAAGTCAAACATTTACTTACATAAGTCCCGATGTGGGCCTTCATCTTCGGCCACCAGTACAAGACCTTGAGATCCTGATAAATCTTATCTGAACCCAGATGAACTGAGTATCAAGACTTGTGCGCTTCATCCATCACAAGATCTCTAAGGTTACCATACAGGGGAATCCATATTCGATCTATGAAATAGTAGATGCCGTCAGATCTCTTTACGAGTCGCTTCTCCATGCCCCGTAAATATTCAGCTTCAATGTTTCCCTCTTTCAACGCTTCGGTTTGGGCAGAACGGATCTGATTTAGGAGGTTTGAGTGAATGGTGAGATGCAAAGCGCGAACTCGTTTGGGTTTTGTTTCCTTTCGACTAAGAGCATCAGCTACAACATTAGCCTTACCTGGATGGTACTTGATTGCACAATCATAGTCGTTTAAGAGTTCTACCCAGCGACGCTGTCGCATATTCAATTCCTTCTAGTCGAAAATATGCTGGAGGCTCCTGTGATCGGTATAAATAGTGCATTTAGTACCGTACAAGTAATGCCTCCAGATTTGGAGCGCAAACACCACGGCCCCCAACTCTAAGTCGTAAGTCGTGTAATTCTTTTCATGGACCTTCAACTGTCGAGAGGCGTAAGCTATAACTTTCCCGCGCTGCATCAACGCGTAACCGAGACCCTGAATAGAGGCGTCACAATACACTACAAAGTCTTCGGTACCCTCAGGTAGAGACAGAATCGGTGCACTGCAGAGTTTTTTCTTCAAAAGCTGAAAGGTGTCTTCCTGTTTCATCCCCCAAGTATACACTACACCCTTCTGTGTCAGAGCAGTGAGAGGTTGAGCGATCTTTGAGAAACCCTCAATGAATCTTTGGTAGTACCCAGCAAGACCAAGAAATTGTCGCACCTCCGAAGGATTCTTTGGTGCGGCCCAATTCCTGATTGAGTCAATCTTAGCAGGATCCACATGTATCCCTATTTCGGTAACGATGTGGCCGAGGAAGTGTACTTCTCGAATCCAGAAGTCACACTTAGAAAACTTCGCGTAAAGCTGCTTCTTCCTCAGAATCTCCAAGATAAGACACAAATTCGTGGTCCTCCTTGCTCTTAGAATAAATCAGAATGTCATCGATGAACACGATGACAAATTCGTTAAGGTATGGTTTACATACGCGGTTCATAAGATCCATGAATACCGCTGGTGCGTTGGTTAACCCGAATGGCATGACCAGAAACTCGTAATGATGATAACGCGTTCAGAAAGCCATTTTTGGAACATCCTCTTCTCGGACTCTCATCTGATGATAGCCCGATCTTAGGTCAATCTTCGAGTAGAAGCTCGACCCTTGCAACTGGTCGAACAGGTCATCAATGCGAGGTAAGAGATAACGATTCTTGACCGTCACCTTGTTGAGTTCGCGATAATCAATACACATGCGAAAAGATCCGTCCTTCTTCTTTACAAACAACACCGGGGCTCCCCAAGGCGAAGAACTAGGTCGGATAAAGCCCTTATCCAACAGTTCTTGGAGTTGATTGGACAATTCTTGCAACTCTCCAGGTGCAAGATGATAAGGTGCACGAGAAATTGGAGCTGCTCCTAGTGTAAGATCAATTTGGAATTCCACCTGACGATGCGGAGGTAAACCTGGAAGTTCTTCGGCAAAAAACGTCAGGAAATTCACGAACAACAGGTAGGTCTTCGATTTTCTTTTCCTCAAACAAGGTGTCAGTAATAAGTGCTAGAATAGCAGGGTAGCCCTTTCGTAAACATTTTTGAGCTTTCATGGATGAAATGATGTTGACGGTTGCACCACTTTGATTACCCTGAACGGTTAATGGTTCCCCACTAGGAGAGGTATGCGCATAATCTTCTCCCTGCAAAGTATGTCTGCTCGATGCTTTGACAACCAATCCATACCAACAACTATATCAAAGCTACCAAGAGTGATGGGAAGAAGGTCAATGTCAAACACTTGACCTAGAAGATCGAGTTTACACCTTAAGAGTACATGTGTGGCTTCTATCGACTTGCCATAAGCTAATTCCACTACATGCTTGTTTACAAGAGGCGCAAGAGTCAACCCTAGCTGACGACTGAATCCCAAAGACACATAACTCCAGTCGGCACCAGATTCGAATAACACAGAAGCAATAACACCATTAATAGAGTACGTACCGGTCACAACGTTGCCATCGTTCCTTGCATCGCCTGCCCCAATAGTGAACGCCATACCGCGAGCGCCATTCCCTCCGTTATTCCCATTGTTGTTGTTTCCCGCGTTGTTGTTGTTCTGGCGATTACCCCCATTGTTATTGTTGGCATTCTGATTCAATTGCGGGCAATCCTTCTTGAAATACCCTTCACTGCCGCACTGATAGCATCCCCTCTTATTACCCCGATTCTGCTGGTGTTGTTGCCTCTATTGTTGTTGCTGAGGTTGTTGCTGCTGTTGCTTAGGATGTGGAGCTCTACAATCTTTCGCCATATGACCCACCTTGTCACACCTTTGACATGCTCGGCTACACTGGCCATAGTGGTGGAAACCACACTTATTGCACTTCGGCTGTTTTCCTGAGTAACCGGAAGTCTTGCTGTGGTTCTGATTCTTATTAACCGAAGATGATTGACTAAAGCTGTGGCTGCCGTTGTTATCGGGCTTCTTTTGCGACTGATTCGAGTTTATTGCCTTATCTGCGTCGCTCCATTTACGCTTGTTATCTATGGTGGTGGTAACTGTAGCAGCAGCAGTAGTAGCAGCAATACGGGGTGGTAGCGAGCCACGCTCCACCTACTGATCAGTAATCTTGTGAGCCAATCTGATAATCCGGGGTAGGTCATTGAGATTTGCTACAGTGACTAACCCCTTAACTGATGGTGCCAATCCCTTAATGTAGAGCTCGATCCTACGAGGTGGTGGTCGGGATAAATTAGGACACATGTTTGCCAGCACGTGAGATCGTTTCGTATAGGCCTCGATCTCGGATCCCTCCATCTTCAGGTTATAGTACTCGTTTTCCAACTTTTGAATTTCATCCCGAGGGCAGTACTCTTCCTGAATCAGCTCTTTGAAATCATCCCAAGTGGTCGCGTTTGCCATCTCGACGCCCAACATCTGCACTTGAGCATTCCACCAAGTCAGAGCACCATCCTCCAAGGTGCCAGAAGCAAACTTCACCCTGTCCCCAGCTGGACAGTTACACATAGCAAAAACAGATTCGGCCTTCTAGAACCATCGGAGCAGTCCCACGGGACCTTCAGCTCCACTGAAAGTTTGAGGCTTGCAATCCATGAACGTTTTGAACGTACACACAGGTGGATTGTTCTGGTTTTGATTCGCTTGGAAACCTAAGGACGAAAGAAAATACAACACACGGGTAAGAATTGGGTACGCTGTGACAACTCGTGTTTTAGAACTCTTTTGTGTGCTTTGATGTAACATGTTTGAACGTTATGTGGTTATGTGATGCTTTGATTTAATGGAATGTTATGATATCGTGTTATGTGGATTGTGTAATATATGTTATATGTTTATGTGATGTGATCGCACAACACGAACCCAACCACACAACTCTAACCCGATCGCACAGTGAACTCGAAACCCAAAAAAAAGGGCAGCCCATGTATGGGTTCGGCCCACTCCATTGATGCGCATAACCTCATGAGGAGGGGGTATACTCCTCATTATTTACTAAACACTCTAAACACAAACCCTACTCTCTCTTTCTCCCCTCTCGAAGCCGACGACAAACATCCCCTCTTCTCGAAGCTTTTGATTCAGATCATCCTTATTCTACCTTCAAACCGGTTAGTGTTTCATGGTTATTGTTTTGTTAATGATATTGTGATTTATATGTTCTCATACAATGATTTATGAATGATATATGATTGATTATGAGTGATGAGGGTTGGTATTCATGTAATCGGCTCATATGGGTAGCATGATTTGGTTTATTTAGAGTTGATAATTATGTAATGTTGATGAAAATCTAGAACCGAATGGGTGTAATCGGCCGTGTGTACGTGAAATCGGATCAATGGTATGGTCGAACATGAAGTATTGTATGATGATTTGAAACCTTAATCGGATAGTTTAATGTTGTGAATTGTTTGAATGCCTTGAACATGATTAGGGTTCATATGGGTTATGTGATAAGAACCATGATTTGATCGATAATAGTAGAGATAGAAACTGTTGATGTTGTTAATTGATTTTTGTGTAAATAGGAAACTGTTGAATGATTGAAACTGATTGCATAATTTAAGGAAATCAATAACTAATCGCACAAGAGCTTAGTCGCATAAGCTCCCAATCGCACAAGCTAAGATATTCTGGGGCACAACTGTTAAAGCACAATGTACCACACTAGATTGCATGATCGCACAAGACATGTGGATCGCACAAGCCAGTGTCGATCGCACAAGTCTTGGGCCACACACAATAGTTAGATTTGATATATATTATTGGGCCGAATGGCCCAACCCAGTCGCACAAGTTATCCGGATAGCACAAGGACTTCTCGGTCGCACAAGTGCATCCGGACCGCATAAGACCCATGTTTGTTATTAATTGGGCCGTGTATGTATGTTTGGACTTTCTAGTTGTTACGGCCGGGTTTATGGTGAATCGCACAAGATTGTGCTGATCGCACAACATGTTGGGCCGAGTAATGTTTGGGCTTCATGTGTATACTAAACAGTTATTGTTTAACATGTTCTTTGTGTATGCCATTATCGTTATGTGCTAGTAACCTGTTAGTAATGTGTAATCATATGTGCCCTACTTGAACCAAGACCTGACTTATATGGTAACCATGTTAGGACGTGGTTGACCCCTAGCAGCTCGATTGACCTTTCGCTTATCTGCCGAGCTAACCTAAGGTTAGTTCACACTTTCTACAAAGCAAGGAAATTCCCGGTGGGATTGGGAATGGGTTTAGGAATAGGGATTCCTCGTCCTTCTTGGGTAAGACAGAATGGGTTAAGGAATATGAATTCCTCGTCCTCGTTGGACAGTTTAAAGTTGACTAGACCAAAACTCTATCAACGAAGTCCCTCCTTTTATATCGACTTAATCGCCGAGGCTAATGGAGAACGGGTCATTAGTTAAATAGCGCTATTAGGTTTGACAAACCTCACACCGTTCCGCATAGGACGGGCGTGGACTAATGGACTAGGCACGTCAATGATGATAGACATTGACGCAAGGGCACATAAACAAGACTAACGTCAGTAGTCGATATGGTAACGAGTCTAGTAGTGCAAACATGGGGTAGCCCCCACGGCTGGATAGCCAGAGTGAATGGGATTAAACAAATCACGGTTTCAACTTTGATGTAACCCCCACGGCAAGGATGCCAGTTAAAGGAAACTATGTTTTTCGAATAACTTAAACAAACACCCAACTGTAAACTCGCTCAACTTTGTTGTTGACTCGTTACTACATGCTGTGCAGGTCATTAGGTACTTAGCAGGAGCTTGCGTGGGGAAGAGTCGTTGTGGGACATGGACTATTGAGTTCCATGTGAAACACTTGATCTTTTAAAACTTATGATTTGATTTCACACTTTATGTTTCTGCTGGTACTTGAATTTGGTTAATTTATTTTGGACACCAATTATATTGTGATTGGTTTATCTTTATTATATTACATTGTTCAATATGATTGGTGGCTTGATCCTGGTCATGTCACGCCTCCTGCGGTGATACTCAGCGTGTGGATTTTGGGGGTGTGACAGATTGGTATCAGAGCCACTGGTTATAGTGAACTTGGTTTTAAAAAGGGGAAAAGCTTTTTGATAAAACCAGACTATAACCTGTACAGTGCTCAACGATCCACAACGACGCTTCGCTCTACGTGTAAGACTCAACATTCTAGGTGATATGGTTTATGTTTATATTACCTACCTCTTAGTTACATAGTTCATTGTTCATGGTATGCTTAGATACATGTAGCAACTATTGTTTGAAACACATGTGTGCTCACTCTCTCCTGTCATTGCACTTTCGCGACACCTTTCTTACTCATGTTTCCTTTGATATGAAGATCATGAGTGGACGCCTGAACTTAACTAAAGCCCAGCTGACGGCCTTGATCAATGAGCAAGTCGCTGCGGCACTTGCCGCTCAGGCAGGAGGTATACCCTGCCATTTCAACTCACTCTAGGATCTCTAGGTCCTATTCTCATAAGCCAACCCTTGTGTTAAACTTTGTCCTTTCTTACTCTCACTACAGGTCAACCTGCACAGCCTCCTGTGTGCACTTTCAAAACCTTTATGGACTGTCGACCTAGTACCTTCAATGGTACTGAAGGAGCTGTAGGTCTCCTCCACCGGTTCGAGAAGCTCGAATCCGTCTTTGAGATGTGTGAATGCCCTGAGTCTCGTAGGGTGAAGTATGCTACTGGTACTCTCGAGGGTGTAGCGCTCACGTGGTGGAACGCTCAGGTCCAAATGCTGGGGTTAGTTGCTGCTAATGCCAACCCATGGAACGATTTCAAGGAGTTGATCAGGGAAGAGTACTGTAATCATGATGACATCCATAAGCTGGAAGTGGAGTTCTACAACTTAAAGATGACGGGATCAGAAATTGAAGCATACACGAAAAGATCGAACAAGCTGGCTATCTTGTGTCCTACTATGGTGGACCCTCCTATCAAACGTATTGAGCTGTACCTTAAGGGTTTGGTGCCAGAAATTCAAAGCCATGTGACTTCAGCTAACCTCGCCACCATCTTGCAAGTCATTCGGTTGGCTTACCGTCTCACTGATCAGGCAGTGGAGCAGAACAAGTTGCCAAAGCGGATTGGTGCTACTACTTCTGATGCTCCCAGCGACAACAAGCGCAAGTGGGATGGAAATTCAGGCAAAGGTTCAACTTCAGCTCAGTCTCAGTCTCAGCAGCGAAAGACTGATGACTACAAGAGCCCTAGTCAATCATCTGGTAACCAAAGTCAAGGTGGGTACAGGGGAATTCACCCCAAATGCAATCGCTGTAACCTACACCACAGCGGGTCATGCACCAGGAGTAACTGTCATCGGTGCAACCAGCCAGGCCACGCAGCAAAGGATTGCAGGAGTTTACGCCCAGCGAATCAGAATCGTCAGCAACAACAAACCCTATAGAATCAGCGCCAGCAACATCAGCAACAGCAGGGCAACGACAAAGGGTGTTTTCAATGTGGTGCTGAAGGCCACTTCAAAAGAGACTGCCCCCAGCTGAACCAGAATCAGAACAACAACAATCAAGGGAATGGGAACAACAATGGGGGTAACAACAATGGCAATGGTGCCAGGGGACGCGCTTTCGTGATTGGTCAGGGTGATGCAAGGAACGATCCCAACGTCGTGACGGGTAAGTTCCTACTGGATGACTTCTATGTTTCTGTTTTATTTGATTCGGGTGCCGATACTAGTTATGTGTCCCTAAGAGTTAGTCAGTTGCTTAAGCGTGCCCCAATTCCCTTAAACACCAAGCATGTTGTAGAATTAGCAAACGGTAAAAGTCTTGAAGCCACACATATAGTTGAGGGTTGTATTCTTGTTCTTGCTGATCAGACCTTCTCTATCGACCTCATTCCTATCGTTCTGGGTAGTTTCGATGTTGTCATTGGGATGGATTGGTTATCCCAACATCAAGCAGAGATTCTTTGTAATGAGAAGATTGTCCGTATTCCCCGTTCAGGTGATGAACCTCTCGTGATTCGTGGCGACAAGAGTGGTGCTGTCGTGAGCATCATCTATTTCCTTAAGGCCCAGAAGTGTTTGCGAAAGGGCCACACTGCTATTCTAGCTCTCGTTACTGACACCTCCACGAAGGAAAAGAAGATAGAAGATATTCCTATTGTATGCGACTTCCCTGAGGTATTTCCCGAGGAATTACCTGGTCTTCCGCCCCATCGTCAGGTTGAGTTTCAAATCGAGCTAGCTCCTGGAGCAGCGCCCATAGCTCGTGCACCTTATCGCTTAGCCCCATCAGAGTTGGAAGAGCTGTCTACGCAACTACAAGAACACTTGGAAAAGGGTTTCATACGTCCTAGCTCTTCGACTTGGGGAGCTCCAGTATTATTTGTGAAGAAGAAAGACGGTACCTTCATAATGTGTATTGACTGGTGACGATGAAGAATCGCTACCCTCTTCCGCGCATTGATGACTTATTCGACCAGTTACAGGGGTCGAGTTTCTACTCAAAGATTGACCTGAGGTCAGGCTACCATCAACTGAGAGTCCGAGACAAGGATATCTCTAAAACAACATTCAGGACTCGTTATGGACATTACGAGTTTCTGGTTATGCCTTTTGGATTGACAAATGCACCTGCGGTCTTCATGGACCTAATGAATCGAGTGTGCAAACCTTATCTGGATAAGTTTGTTATTGTTTTCATCGACGACATCCTGATCTATTCTAAGAGTCAGGAGGAACATGAGCAACATCTGCGACTTATTTTGGAACTTCTTCGAACGGAACAACTGTACGCTAAATTCACTAAATGTGACTTCTGGCTTCTTGAAGTCCATTTTCTAGGCCACATGGTGAATGAGGATGGGATCCATGTTGATCCGTTCAAGGTTGATTCAATCAGGATCTGGCCTGCACCCCGTACACCAACAGAAATCCGCCAATTCTTGGAATTGGCAGGCTACTATAGAAGGTTCATCAAGGATTTCTCCAAGATTGCGCAACCTCTCACCTCACTAACTCAGAAGGGTGTCACCTATCGTTGGGGTGATGCACAGGAATCTGCGTTTCAGCACTTAAAAGACAGACTTTGTAGCGCACCAATTCTCTCATTGCCTGAAGGCACAGACGATTTCGTGGTTTATTGTGACGCGTCCATCCAAGGACTTGGTTGCGTGTTGATGCAACGTGACAAGGTCATTGCTTACGCATCATGCCAACTTAAAGTTCACGAAAAGAACTACACTACGCATGACTTGGAGTTGGGAGCAGTGGTTTTTGCTCTTAAGATATGGAGACATTACCTGTACGGTACCAAGTGCACCATTTACACCGATCACAGGAGTCTCGAGCATATCTTCAAGCAAAAGGAGTTGAACATGCGACAACGTCGATGGGTCGAGCTCTTGAATGATTATGAATGCGCGATCAAGTACCATCCGGGCAAAGCCAATGTTGTGGCCGACGCCCTCAGTCGAAAGGATACTACACCTAAGCGCGTGTGAGCGTTACAACTTACCATCCAATCTAGTCGTCCCGCTCAGATATGAGATGCTCAGGTTGAAGCATTGAAAGCAGAGAACATCAGGGCGGAGTCCCTATGAGGATCAAGGACGCGGTTAGAACAAAAGGAAGACGACGCTTACTACGTGACATGGCGCATCTGGGTTCCACTTTATGGAAACTTACGCGAGCTTGTGATGGAGGAAGCGCACAAGTCTCGTTACTTAGTACATCCTGGTTTAGATAAGTTGTACCACGACCTAAAGACTACCTACTGGTGGCCTAGCATGAAAGCCAACATAGCAACCTACGTCAGTAAATGTTTGACTTCTGCGAGAGTCAAGATCGAATATCAGAAACCATCTGGCCTGCTCCAACAACCAGAGATCCCGACATGGAAATGGGAGCAAATTTCCATGGATTTCGTTACTGGCCTGCCTAGATCTCAACGCGCAAATGACACTATTTGGGTGATAGTGGATCGATTGACTAAGTCTGCACACTTTTTGGCTATCAAAGAAACAGACAAGTTCTCTACTTTAGCAGACGTTTACTTAAAGGAAGTAGTATCAAGGCACGGAGTGCCAACCTCTATTATTTCCGATCATGATGCGCGTTTCACTTCTGAACTGTGGCAAGCAATGCACAAGTCCTTTGGCTCATGTTTAGACATGAGCACCGCTTATCATCCACAGAAGGATGGGCAGTCTGAACGCACCATCTAAACCCTTGAAGACATGCCTAGGGCATGTGTAATCGACTTTGGTAACGGCTGGAAAAAGCATCTCCCGTTAGTGGAGTTTTCGTATAATAACAGTTACCACACCAGTATCCAGGTTGCTCCGGTTGAGGCATTTTACGAACGTAAATGCCGATCACCTCTTTGCTGGGCAGAAGTTGGTGATAGCCAAATCACTGGCCCAGAACTTGTGGTAGACACAACTGAGAAGATTGCTCAGATACGACAACGAATGGTGGCAGCTCGTGACCGTCAGAAAAGCTACGCTGATAAGCGTAGGAAACCACTCGAGTTCCAGGTTGGGGATCGAGTGCTACTCAAAGTCTCACCTTGGAAAGGTGTTATTCGTTTTGGCAAACGAGGCAAACTCAACCCACGATACGTTGGACCTTTTGAAATCATATAGAAAATAGGCAAAGTGGCTTACAAACTGAATCTACTCGAAGAACTCAGCGGAGTTCACAACGTCTTCCACGTGTCGAATCTAAAGAAATGTCTGTCAGATGAGACCCTCATAGTTCCTCTTAAGGAGCTCACTATTGACGATCAGTTGCGGTTTGTCGAGGAACCAGTAGAGATTACTGACCGAGACGTTAAGGTTCTCAAGCACACCAGAATCCCTCTTGTTCGAGTTCGTTGGAACTCCAGTCGTGGCCCAGAGTTCACCTGGGAACGCGAAGACCAAATGAAACACAAGTATCCCCATCTGTTCGAGAAAAACAAAACCACTACTGAGGCTCAAGCTACTACGGAATTTCGGGACGAAATTCCAAACCAACGGGGGAAGGATGTGACACCCCAGGAAAATCAGGAAAACCACGAAACTTAACTAGCTTCCTCAGTGACTACGTGCTAAATTTCGGGACAAAATTTCTTTCAACTTGGGGATAATGTGACAACTCGTGTTTTAGAACTCTTTTGTGTGCTTTGATGTAACATGTTTGAACGTTATGTGGTTATGTGATGCTTTGATTTAATGGAATGTTATGATATCGTGTTATGTGGATTGTGTAATATATGTTATATGTTTATGTGATGTGATCGCACAACACGAACCCAACCACACAACTCTAACCCGATCGCACAAGCCTTTGGGCTTTTTGCTTCACACCCTTCTCGGCCTACACTCAGTGAACTCGAAACCCAAAAAAAAAGGGCAGCCCATGTATGGGTTCGGCCCACTCCATTGATGCGCAGAACCTCATGAGGAGGGGATATACTCCTCATTATTTGCTAAACACCCTAAACACAAACCCTACTCTCTCTTTCTCCCCTCTCGAAGCCGATGACAAACATCCCCTCTTCTCGAAGCTTTTGATTCGGATCATCCTTATTCTACCTTCAAACCGGTTAGTGTTTCATGGTTATTGTTTTGTTAATGATATTGTGATTTATATGTTCTCATACAATGATTTACGAATGATATATGATTGATTATGAGTGATGAGGGTTGGTATTCATGTAATCGGCTCATATGGGTAGCATGATTTGGTTTGTTTAGAGTTGATAATTATGTAATGTTGATGAAAATCTAGAACCGAATGGGTGTAATCGGCCGTGTGTATGTGAAATCGGATCAATCGTATGGTCGAACATGAAGTATTGTATGATGATTTGAAACCTTAATCGGATAGTTTAATTTTGTGAATTGTTTGAATGCCTTGAACATGATTAGGATTCATATGGGTTATGTGATAAGAACCATGATTTGATCGATAATAGTAGAGATAGAAACTGTTGATGTTGTTAATTGATTTTTGTGTAAATAGGAAACTGTTGAATGATTGAAACTGATTGCATGATTTAAGGAAATCAATAACTAATCGCACAAGAGCTTAGTCGCACAAGTCAGTCGCACAAGCTCCCAATCGCACAAGCTAAGATATTCTGGGGCACAACTGTTAAAGCACAATGTACCACACTAGATTGCATGATCGCACAAGACATGTGGATCGCACAAGCCAGTGTCGATCGCATAAGTCTTGGGCCACACACAATAGTTAGATTTGATATATGTTATTGGGCCGAATGGCCCAACCCAGTCGCACAAGTCATCAGGATCGCACAAGGACTTCTCGGTCGCACAAGTCCATCCGGACCGCACAAGACCCATATTTGTTATTAATTGGGCCGTGTATGTATGTTTGGACTTTCTAGTAGTTTGGGCCGGGTTTATGGTGAATCGCACAACATGTTGTGGATCGCACAAGATTGTGCTGATCGCACAACATGTTGGGCCGAGTAATGTTTGGGCTTCATGTGTATACTAAACAGTTATTGTTTAACGTGTTCTTTGTGTATGCCATGATCGTTATGTGCTAGTAACTTGTTAGTAATGTGTAATCATACGTGCACTACTTGAACCAAGACCTGACTTATATGGTAACCATGTTAGGACGTGGTTGACCCCTAGCAGCTCGATTGACCTTTCGCTTATCTGCCGAGCTAACCTAAGGTGAGTTCACACTTTCTACAAAGCATGGAAATTCCCGGTGGGATTGGGAATGGGTTTAGGAATAGGGATTCCCCGTCCTTCTTGGGTAGGACATAATGGGTTAAGGAATATGAATTCCTTGTCCTCGTTGGACAGTTTAAAGTTGACTAGACCAAAACTCTATCAACGAAGTCCCTCCTTTTATATCGACTTAATCGCCGAGGCCAATGGCGAACGGGTCATTAGTTAAATAGCGCTATTAGGTTTGACAAACCTCACACCGTGCCGCAGAGGACCGGCGTGGACTAATGGACTAGGCACGTCAATGATGATAGACATTGACGCAAGGGCACATAAACAAGACTAACATCAGTAGTCGATATGGTAACGAGTCTAGTAGTGTAAACATGGGGTAGCCCCCACGGCTGGATAGCAAGAGTGAATGGGATTAAACAAATCACGGTTTCAACTATGGGGTAACCCCCACGGCAAGGATGCCAGTTAAAGGAAACTATGTTTTAGGAATAACTTAAACAAACACCCAACTGTGAACTCGCTCAACTTTGTTGTTGACTCGTTACTACATGCTTTGCAGGTCATTAGGTACTTAGCAGGAGCTTGCATGGGGAAGAGTGGTTGTGGGACATGGACTGTTGAGTTCCATATTAAACACTTGAACTTTTAAAACTTATGATTTGATTTCACACTTTATGTTTCCACTGGTACTTGAATTTGGTTAATTTATTTTGGACACCAATTATATTGTGATTGGTTTATCTTTATTATATTACATTGTTCAATATGATTGGTGGCTTGATCCTGGTCATGTCACGCCTCCTGCGGTGATACTCCGCATGTGGATTTTGGGGGTGTGACATACGCGATTTAAGAATAAAGAGTATTTGGCACATATCGTACCAGCTTGGTAGGCTGCCAAGGCCTCAGCCATACGTGTGTTAATTAAGTTCATCAACTCAGCCTGAGTCATCGCAATGTGACCACGTCCTTGGCCTCGTCCACTCATGATTCTATATAAGAAAAGGAAAAAGGTTAAGAGTCGAGATAAGGTAGGAGTCAAACCTCACGATGACATCCACAGACTATATAGTTCACAACAAACAGCAAAGCGGAACCCCTTTCACACATGTTAAGCCTCACTGGGACTCACGTGCACCCCACTTTATTATTATGTGTGCACCCATAATAATAAGGCAATTTGCATGCTTATCTCAGTGCCTCTTAACTTGCGCTAAAAGTTTCCCCACATTCAAATAGCAAAACAAAAGACATTACAGGATTAAGAATCACAAGAGTCGAAGGGTAGTGCCACACTATCTAGCTTCACTAAAACATGCAGCACAGGTAATCACACAAATCAAGGGGTATCTAATATGTAGTTTCATGCAAGTCGTGTGTGCGTATCTACTAAGCAAGTAATGCATAAAGGTAAACAGAGGTCGAACCTTGCAATCTGGAGCTGAGTGTCATGGTTGTTTTGATACTGTTGGGTTATAGTCTGGTTTTATGAAAACGTTTTAAAACCTAATTCACTATAACCAGTGGCTCTGATACCAAACTGTCACACCCCCAAAAAATACCACAAGTGGAAACCCCCGCGAGGTGTGTGACGTACCAGGATCCAGCCACCAATCACATTGAACCATAACATAGTATTAAATAAAAGTTTCCATTTATTTCATTAAGTAGAACCAAACACAATCTAAAATAAATCTGTTCAGCGGAAGCATAATGTAAATAGTCATTTCAAGTGTTTCAAAACAAATGTGCAATAATCATTAACTTGTGTCCAAGAGCCACGACCCATGACCACTCCAGCACTCCCTGACAGCAAGTTCCAATCCATGAACCTAAGGACCAGCAAGCATGCAGAAAAAGTGTATCAGACACGCTGGTGAGTTCATAGTTTGTTTTAACCGTTTAATACCAAGTAGTGACTTATGATATGTTATGTTGATAATAACTCGATACCATTGACGGCCCTTTTTGCCCTTCTCCAATGCTCTATCAAACATTGGTCATGATTTAAAGTTTTTAGTTCACGCCCGTCCTATCCAGGTACGTCATGAGGGTGCCAAACCTAATAGCGCTATCAACTAATAACCCCGTTGCCCTACAAGCAACTAACCCAGTAGTATGATGGGACTTAAGTGATAGAGAGTGAGTGTATTATCCAACATCAACGTTTACTGAAAACCGTTGCATATCCCCTGCAAGGATATGCGTTTGTGAGATCCGCCTCACATCCCCTGCAAGGATGTGGGTATTTTGAAAACCGCCTCATATCCCCTACAAGGATATGGGTTTACGAAAACCCGTTTATAAGTTTGGTCTGTTTGATTGTCCCCACCGGACGCATGCTTGTTTTGAGTGAAGTGAACTCACCTTGGTTTGCTTGGTATGATTAGATTTTCATTCACACTTAATCAATCAAAGCCTATAGTATTCATGTATACGTAATTAGTTTACCTTCGTGTGGTTCACGTAATTATAATCATGGTGTTCATTCAAGCAACGGTTTCCGAATAACACCTAGCAGTCATTCCAACTCATACATATCCACAATTCACACGCATGTTTCGCAACAGTATTCAACAGTTAACTGTGCTATTCAAAACTGAATCATGTTTATCCCCAGTTATAACTAACATCATTAACAGGCAAAACTCAACATATAGTCATTCATTATCATACGTGTTCTAACTACAGTTTGTTTGTGAGATTTTGTCCATCAGGGCGACGAACTATCCTCAAGTTTCGTCGATATGATGGCCGACGAAATATCATTATTCGTCGAGAGACAAGCTGACGAAATACCATTGTTCGTCGAAGGAACTTTCGTCGTTGCCCTATCAGCTGCTAATCATGCGCAAAACCCTAACTGCAACTGTTCCATTCATGACAATACGATCATTTGCAATCATTACTTAATCATTCCAATCATCAATTACATTCCACATAATTCCAATGATCGCCCCCTAACAATGTGCAACTCCTTGATTATCAACATTCAACAAGAACGTCACTAATGCTATCAAGTTTCAGAATTCCAGATCAGGTTATTCCACGTATGACTAGATCAATGCTTTAACATACTCCCTAGATAATTACTATAACTATATCATCAACAGGATACTCCAACTACCTCTTTAAAACTATACATAATCATGATTGACATTGCCAATAAACAATCAACAGTTTATACATAACCTAGAACAAGCAATACATATTAAAACAAGTGTTGTCGCACTCACCGGAGAATCGAAAAGGAATGACAGTACTTGAATCGGTGAGAGGGGAAAGCTTTGAGTGAATGTAAGGTTGCCGTCGGTATTGAGAGGAGGAGGAGATACTAGGGTTTCGCTAAATAAAACTCCGTGTACACTATGTGAATATAACGTAAATATATATCCGAGTCATGATTGGGCCTTACTTGGGCCAAAAGCCCATCTCGGCGAGGTGACGACGAAACATCAATGGGCGACGAAACTCCATTCTTCGTTGGGTCCATCTTTCGTTGAGCCCACATGTACCATTTTTTGTCGGGCACCAATTTTATTATAATGGGTTTTTATTTAAATGCCCAATCATTAACTCACCAAATAACTAACTTTAATTGAAATCATTTTAAAATCATATACGCGATACAACGTACAAGGAAATGTAAAACAGGATTGTAAAACAGATGACGCGTAAAGGAAAGGTCTTGGAATCTCGGGTTGTCACACAGTGATTGAGTATTTGTAATTCTTCAATTATCGTCGGTATGTTGGGGTTTTGTATACAAATTTTGTTACTACACTGTGAGTAGTAACATGACCACAAGTCGGGTTGACAGTACCGTGGGTGGTAATTAAGTTAGAATTCGAAAACAAATGTAATTGCTGATTGCCCTCAATACTGTACAAGGAAAAAAATCTGTCTTGATTAAATTGGGATTCACTCACCAGTATTTCCCACTGACAAAATGTTTTTAAACAGGTTTCAGGTAACAAAATGTGAAAGCCAAAATAGAAGCCAGCTGGAGAGCATTGAAGGCTTAGAAAAATGTGGCTACAAAAGTTACCTAATAAAGAAAGATGTTTTATTCAATAAATTAGAGTTTATCCCTATAAATATGTTTGTAATGAAAACATGGGTATTATCCCATTATGTTTATTAATATAAAATGTGGTGTTTACTCTGATAAAATATTTTCTAACTACGGTCCTGATGAAATTTCCGCTGCCAATTAATGATAAACACCGATACCACCATCTCTGAGTAGGCCGCGACCGCCTGCCTCCCAAGGCAGGGGTCGGGGGTTACGACAGAAGGTGGTATCAGAGCTTAGCCACTGATTTCAGCCAAAGAGGTGTTCTGCTGACATTGAAATTATAAATTTTGTTAGGAAATAATAAATGAAACTATGTGCATACGTGTAGATTATTATTTTTGTGTTATTTGACAATTTGTTAGTTTACAGTATGAGTGATCAAGGACCTTCGGACGCTTATCGTCAACTGTCCAACTCTCCTAGGAATGAAGGAACCTCTTCGCAGTCTACCCCCTCGGGGTATTCGGCTGATACCGAAGAAGCGATTTTTGTGTTCAAAGCACAATCTGAAGAGCCATTCCCTCCCAAGAAGAGAGGATGGTTCAGCAGAGGAGCTCATGAGCGTAGAAAGAGGATGAGAAAACTTCAGTAGCAGCGTGCTTTAGCAGCCGCAAATAGGGAAATGAACGCTCAAACACAGGACATAATCAATAGGAGACTGGCAAACTTCCACATACTAGCAATGATGTGCACAAAATGCAACATATAAATTACATCAATTGTGGCATAAAACTAACCCTTTTTTAGTACTAATGTTGGAAAAAGTGTGTTTTTGTCTTCCTTTTACATTTTCAGGATTAAATGAGCTCAAATTAACAAAAGAAGCAAAAAGGCAGCTAAATCTAACATAAATACAAGAAAAGGGACAAACGTGGCATGCCCGACCTCACCGACAGCATCTTCCCAAGGAAAACAAGAAGACAGAAGACTGAACACGCCCCGTGTTCAGTGAACACGGGGGCGTGCCCAAGTGCCAGCATAAAAGACAAAGCTATAGAAGCTTCTATCGCCCACCACAGGGCCGTGCTCGGTGGACACGGGGTCATGGTCAACTATAAGATTCACATAATTCAGGCAAATCTTGATAGTACAGATACGCTTCTGCACACGGGGGCGTTCCCAGCGGACACAGGGGCGTGGTCAACTAATGCAGACAAACTGCAATTAATGAAGACAGAGAAGAGGATGGACACGGGGCCGTGCCCAATGGAGACGGGGCCGTGCCCGAGCTACTGTTCAGGCTATAAATAGGGGTGCTTGGCTCATTTGCAAACCATCCCTTGGCACACCACCTCTCTCACACTTCACCCACCACCCACCACCATCACAACACCATCATCCACCACCATCATCCATTGTCCATCATAGAGTGTGTGAGTCGTCTCGGGATCCAATATTGATCGTAAGAGTTCTTGACAATCAAGGCCATGTTTGCCTAAGTCTCTTACATCACTTGGTGAAGACAAGTGTCTAGTGTAATACTTTTTATTTTTAATCTTTTCGCACTTTTTACTTGGTTATGTATTAATGAATTTAATAACTAGTTTCTTATGTTGAAGGTGATTCTTCCTTATCGTTTGTCCGTGGTGTCTTGGCATTATTTTACTGTCTATATAAAATAAAATATTTTCACCATTCATATCTCCACGGTCTATATGGAGGTATGTTGGCTACCTGGTCGGGGGTTAAGGGAACGGTTTGGTAAGAGTCTTGCCTTGTTCAGTGTATAGATCCTGCAAGGACCTGGGTCAAATTTAGTAGGACCTCCTTTAATACCCACCAGTATTGGATGGCGGGGGTCCAAACTCTTTGATCCCCTCATATGTAAGCTACTATTAACACTTTAACCCGGCTACTTAGGACTGTATCCCTACTGACTCAGACTACTTAGCCGAGGGTAACGTCACCTTCAAAAGAGGGGGCTACCATAATATGCATTAATAACTTAATTAATTATCTTTCAATAATCTGGCCCTTTTGTGACACATGTGTCACTTCAACCATCAAACAAATACCAAACCAATGAAATATTGTATTTCATACTTGGGATTTGTAAAAATATGTGTATCGTTTGCACATATCAATTCTTGTTCGATTTCAAGCTTTAAATCGCTTTCTGGAAGGTTATACGCGCACTGATGCGTAAATATAACCAGTTTAATGCAACGAACACTATGGAATAGTGAAATAGGCTTAACATACCTTAAATACCCCTTACATAACTTAGAAATAAGTTTTGGAAGGTTTGGTGTGGCGAAATCAAGTTTATTCGCTTACAGGGACTAATTTCGACAAACTGCGAAAGTATGCCAAATTGTACTGTAACGAACATTCCGGAACTTGATCATAAGTTAAAAATACCCTAAATATCCTTTACATAGCTTAGAAATAGGCTTTGAGGGGTTCGGTATGCTAAAATAAACTTTTTTGTCATTCAGGGACTAAAAGCGTCAAAAAGTGCATAAGTTTGCATTTTCGCGCATATCTTACGTTCTGAATACATCCGGACATCCAAAACTTTATGTAATCATTAAAATATTTTATTTTAGTGATTGGCATGATAAAATTCCATTCGTCGCGTAATTTGGATCGTTTTTCGCATTCGTTCGTGTTTCGTCGTAATTAACCGAACAACCCAACCGTACGACCAAACGAACCGTCATCCGAGATATTTTTGAGCATGTTTCATGTCCCCTATACTTTAACTTCATTTTATATCCTTGAAATGGGATTAACGGGACTTAAACGTGTCAAAAATGCATCAAAAACCATGTTTTGCACATTCAGGGACCAAAATTGACATTCTGCCATAGTTATCTTAGGAAGGGACCAAAATGAAAAATCTAAATTCCAGCTTGTTCCAGATTTTCCCCTCATTTGCACATGGTTTTAATGAAACTATGGGCTCCCATGGTTTCACAAAACCATGGGCACATGTGTACGGATGAGATCAAAGTTCGTTTTACGAGGAACGATCTTAACGGTCCTAAGAAATCTATAAATACCCCTCCATTCATTTGTTGCAACCCACATTGATCTGATTTCATCTCTCTAAGTTGAAGTATTTACTTCATACCTGAGAGTAATGGGATCAAAACTTCCGTTCTTGGACCCGTTGTAAGTATTCTTTCGTTCTTTTACGTTTTTAGCTTAAAAGTCAAACTTTGTTTGACTTTCTACATTGACCAGTTTATGGTCAACGCGAAGTTCGTTTGAACTTCATAACGTCAGCGTAATCACGATGGTTATAGTCCCTAGTGACTATACCTACTGATTGCCACGTTATCTAGGTCTAGTGACGAGTCGTAGTTTCGGCCAAAATGCGTATTCTCGCGTATTTTGTAACCAAACTACTTTTAGGTATCAAAACCGTTTGTTTTGATACCAAACCTGTTTTCTAACTTAAACTAAACATGTTTTAGCATGTTTAGCTCGTCACTTAAGGTTTGGTGCTTATGTAGAGTCGTAAGTCAAGCGGTCTAAACAACCGCTTAGACTTTCGAACTAGACCCGTTTGGTCGATCATTAGGATCCGACCAAACATGTTTAGTGACCATAGTTGTATAGGGAATAACCTTCCGAGGTTATACCTTATGGTCACTTCGTATAGTTAGTCGTATGATAGGTAGTTTATATGCCTTAGGAAAATTACCAAAATACCCTTTTTACGCATAAATTCATTTTAAGCATATGTAACCTAAATTTTGACATCTAAACTGATTAGGTAACATTATTAGACATGTTAAGGCATATATTACTTGTCATAGGACTAGTTAGGCGGTCCGAACGCGTTTTACGCAAACGACACATTAAAGTAGCGTAAGCTACCTAAACGGGTCGTAATGGGTCGTAAGCACTCAGGTTAGGTTTCATTTTAGTATGTAGGCCTTGTTAAACCATATCACATGAGATCCCACACTCATTTGGTTTACGAGACCTCATCCTATCCGATCTCCCGATTTAGGTCCGGTTTCTTTATGTAGTTACCAATATTAGGTGTCGTTTGATTCCGTGCTCCCTCTAGCTTGCTTGGTAGTTGTTCAAGACTTCTAAGCACTCTCAAGTGAGTACATAGTCCCCTCTTTTACTGTTTTCAAATGTTTTGGGGTGAAATATGTGTACCTATTTGTTATGTTCTTGTTTTCAAAAGTATAATTGATTATACATATTAGTACTTATCTTTTTACAAACTGAATGATTATTTATGGTTTAAACACTAATTTTTCCAAAGATTATAAAATTAAATTGTTGGATAGTACTTATTTTATGTTCACCAGACCGGTTGGTAGTATGATATAGCGCTATAGGATTTGACACCCCATTCCTGTTGTCATGGAATGTCAGAAACCAATTTATTTTTCTCCATCCAAATAGGGATTGCCTTTGTGGTATTTCTATAGTCTCAAAGGTGTATTTTGATGCACTAGGTCTGAATGAATTCTTAAATCACACTTTTATTGTATATTTTGTTATACTCCCAAAAGTATAGTTTAATATACTCTCATGTGTGATATTGTACAAAACAACATATATTTTATTTACCAAAAACATAGTTTAATATGTTATTTTCAAAACCAAAACATAGTTTAATATGTTATTTATAAAACCAAAGTATACTTTTAATATACTACTGAAAACTATTATTTTAACAACTAAAGTATATTTAATATACTATCTGTTTAACTATTTTGGAAGTGAAATATATTTTAATATATTACTTATTCGACTTTCTTAAAAACCAAAGTATATTTTTATATATACTATAAATCTTTTTATCAAAATATTGTTTTTCAAGCAATATATTTTATACAAACTCATTTTACTTAATTATTTAATTTCCTATGTATTATTATTTTATATTATCTGATATCTTATAAATTTTAGTATGATTTATAAAAGAAAACCTTTTACAAGGATCATGACTACTTTTATTAAAACATTTTTTTTAAACTTATAAGTCATGAATCCTAAATCAATAAAACCTATGTATCTCACGGGCATTTTTATGCTGATATACCTATTTTTACACATGTTTCAGGTGCTGTTATGTGATGATTGTTGGTGCATGCTATACATAGGATGGACTCATGCCTTAACGACTTTAAAACTTGATGGATAATAGTTGTATTTATCTGATTTGTAGTAAAACAAGGAGTTTAATAATTCAATAAAACGAAATTATTTATTCCATGGTTGTGAAACAATAATTCTGTTACGACACTCCCTGACGTTTCCACCACGTTTTTTGTTTTACGTGGTCGGGGTGTGACAGAAAAGTTGGTATCAGAGCCAATGGTTATAGGGAATTAGGTTATTAGTAATGCTTTGACCTAGACTATAAGCTTCCTAGGACCCTAACACAAGTTATCTTGTGTTTAGTTTTAAAACAATACCGTCACTTATCCTTAGGTGACAACCTCAATAAGAACACAAATTTCAATCCCGCTTTGAAAACTAATCATCTGTTCTAGGATGATTGATTATAAGGTTTTGAACTCTCTAAGTTTTCAAAATCTCGTCAAAGTTGGGTCTTATAATGTGAACACGTGCAAACTGGAAGGGTGGGTGCCTGTACTCTGAGCTTTCTGTCTAAGGCTAGAGTATTCGTACAAATCCACATAATCAGACCAGTCACTCTTACCTGGGAACTCTTGGGGTGAGTGTCCACTTATAGGCGAGCATGTCTTCGCGATACATTATATTGACCCATTTACTTTGATTAGTCACCGTTTCATTTGTTTGCCTTAGGGAACAAACAAATGATCGAAATTTTTATGCATTGTCATTCTGTTTTCATTTCACTTGTTTCCTCCCATATCTTTCATTATCTTCATGATGCCTCTTCATCGCAACAACAATGTCCGAACTAAATGCTTCAATTGCCCAACAAATAGGCGTCGTACTCCAGGAGACCGTTGATTTAGCTATCACCATGACTCGCCTCAGGGATGAAGCCGTACAGGGGAACCGCTTTTTGGTGCAATCAATGTAACCGTCATCATCCGAATCAGATACCCTGTTTCAAATGTACCCACGGTGGACGATGGGGACATTTGGTTAACATGTGTCGCTTTACTGTCCAAAGCAAAGCTGTTGCAAACCCTGCTGCTAATTAACCTCTAAACTCTGCTTCATATGTCGCCTTGGCATATCTAGCACCTCAACCTCATGAACTTTCTACCTTGTGTATCGACTTAAGCACGTCTAGTGCAAGGTTTTGAAACACCTCTCGTTACACAAATTCCAAAATCCAAAATAGGATCTTTCTATCCTCATAATTAGATCCTTGTGGATAAATATCGCTCAAATCGGAGCCCTTAATTGAATTATTCGTATGCCTTAATACGTACATTACGATTCAATAAGGACAAAGCCGAATTCTTATTAAGATCTTCCTATCTTTATGGTTAGATTCTTAAAAATATTTAAAGTACCAAATGAAATCCACGGATTGGATTCCTGGTATGCTTTAAATACTCGTGACCAAAGATAACAAATTAAAGATCAAGTTAATTAATTATGTGATTATGTGCTTATGTGTTTTCTTATATGTTTTGTGTTTTCATGTGATCCATCCAAATCCTCGTAGAATCTTCCATATCTCATATGAGGGATTCATAGTAGGATATCCAAAGGTACTATCTTAAATCCTTAATGGACTTTTACGTTGTAGTAAAGTCCCTTGGGTTATGAAGTACTATTCTATAATTGGACCCCTTGAGTGGTCTAGTTAAACAGATTGATTTGAAAATCTGGTTAGGAATATCATGTGATGATATCTGTTAGTGCATGCGTCTGTCGACTTCGTCTTGTTTCGAGTCGTAGATTAGTATTGAAAGATCAGGGCACGTAGTACGAATAACATGTCAAAAATAGGTTGGGAGGTAATTCCACACGAAATTACAAAGTGTAATTCCGCATGGAATTACAAAGTGAAATTCCGCATGGAATTACAAATTGTAATTCCACACGAAATTACCCTCTCCTATAAATAGGTGTTGTGCCATTTCATTTGTAACGTTCTTGATTCCGACGCCGAGGTGCTGTCGAAGTGTCTACGTGCTGTAATTTGTTCAGAGATCAATAAACAAGACATTTAATAGTGAATACAAGCTAAACAAAGACAGAATCAATGAATTCCGCCTCTGATTCTGTCTGAGCACTCTTCTGATCGACTCGTTAGGTCGTTTCACGATCCTACATGTGGTATCAGAGCTCAGGAGGAAGAGTTCTTACTGTTTAGCTCGTTTTCGCTGGAAAATTCTGACTTCTACACCTTCTTTTACAAATTTATCAAGATTTAACGGTTGAAATGGATTGATTTTCACATATTTTGTGCAAAACACTGTTTTAACAAAGCCTTGAGAAAATTGGACCTTAATTCAATCTAAAAATTGACAAAATTTATAATTCCGCATGAAATTCTGTTCGAACTTGATGACATCAGATTAATTCCACGTGAAATTACACCTTAATCTCGCACTGAATTAACTCAATTAGGTAATCTCGTTTGAAATTTCATACTAATTCCGCACGGAATTACTAATTCCGTTTGAAAACATTATTTTATTTGGCTAATTCCGCACGGAATTATTAATCCCGTTTGAAAAAGTTTATTTCGTGTGAAAGATCCAATTCATCTGATATTATCATTTTGGTTGAAAAGTTCCAGGTCTCGTAAATTGAAGTTTAGTTTGCATGGATTGATAAAACTTGTCGGACATTGAGTTGTGTTGTGTGTTGAAAGTATCGAACAGTTTTAGTGATAATAGCTTGTCGGTTATTGCATGTGAAGAGTGTGGCCCAATCAAACTGTCTTGTTTCCTGAACAATCAAGTAACCCATGTGATCACACTTGAAGTTGTCAGTTTTAGTGGGTTTGTTGGTCCAATTAATATCAAGAAGGTATTAAAGATTATCGGCCCAATAGAATTAAAGAGCTGACTAAACGGCCCAATTGAATCTAAGATTGTTGTTTGAGAATTAAACACTGTCGGCCATATACTGACAAAAGAAAATTGGTCCAATAGGGTTTCATTGGTATTATTGTTGACAGCCCACTACATAATATCGACCCAATCAAAGAAGTTTGTGATTCTAAATGTGTCAGCCATTATTCACGTGACATCATCAGATTTTAAATGATAATTGCATGAATTCAAGTTGTTTAGGGGAGCCCAATCACATTTAATATTACAACAGTTTTTGTCGGACTCATATATCAAGATTTAAAACAATCAGATCCGCTAACATTTGGCCCAATCATAATAAACTTCAATCTGTCCACTTAACAGTCGGCCCAATGAGAATTGTGTTGTGATATTTGTTGATTGTTGGTTATATAATTTGATATTGCATGTGATTTTGATTTCATCGAGAGCCCACTAATTGATCGGCCCAATCAGACTTTTAAGTGATTGATATTTCATTTGAAAGGTGATCTAGTTTGAACTTGATATTTTGTTTAAAGTGATTGTTTTGATAAACGTGTTTCCGAATCATGGATATAAATTTCTTTAATATGAATAGTGAAACAGTTAATAAAATAAATGTATTAAAGAAAGAGTTTGACTCGTTTTCAGTTTGTCTAGGAGAAGGTACAAAGAGTATCATTGAGAGGTATAGCCATCTTGTTCGCTCAATGTCTGAGAAGGGTATTCAGAAAAGTCCAAATGAATGGGTTGATAAATTAGCCAATGCCATACCTCAACAAGAGTGGGGTACATATCTTATGGATTTAAAAAGAACTGGAGAATACTCTAGATTGACAATTTGTCAATTCATTGAGAAACTTGAAGAACAGATGGAGAGAAATGCTGAGAAGAAGAAAAGTCAAAATGGAAAATCAATACTAAAAAGAAGAAGGAATAAAGGTGTCCAAGTGGGAGAGGAACAGACTGAAGAAATTTCAGTTTTGAAAGACGAGAAGAAAGCTGATAAGAAACAGATTTTTGATTTGCAGGAAAATTGTGAGAGGTTGAAATCTGAAAATGACAAACTGTTAAATGATTTGAACAGTTTGACATTGGAAAACAAACTTTTGAAAGAAAAAGAAAAAGATTTTGAAAATGAAAAAGTAAAAACTGAAAAAGAATTTCAAAGTCAAATAAAGATTCTTGAAGATGGGAGATCTGTTTTTAGCAAAAATAATATTGAAAAACAAAAAGTAATCAACTCTCATCTTCAGACGATTATTCGACTTGAAAAAGAATCTGAAAATGCTCGGAATAAAATCAAAGAGCTTGAAGAAAAATTGAAAGGTTTTGTGAATACTTCTTCGATTCCTTGTCCAAAACCGATCAATTCTATTCCAATAAGTGACAATGTCACAAACTTTGACAAAGTCAAAGTTGAAGATTGTGATGAGAAAACTGATGATGAAATTGAGAAAAGAAAAATATTTTTGAAATTAAATGAAATGTTTCAAGAAACTGTTTTACATTCTACTGAGAAAGGTTAATGCTCAACGCAAAAACCTGTAAAGAAGAATGTGGAACAAAAACAAAAAGATAAAAAGCCAAAAAATCTTCAAAAAGAAAATAAAAGCTCATCAGTTCGATCATCCAATCGTGATAAAAAATCACAAAAAGTTGAAAACCAAAAATCAAAAATTGTTGGTAATAAGTGGTGCAGGTTTGACTACAGTGCTCAAAAGCCAAATCCAGCATACAAGAGGAGAGATGGATATCACCAAGCCAAACAATGCTATGATCTGAATGTTTGGGCAGAAAATGGTGATTGGTACGATAACAAAAATGTGTTACACTTGTGGAGTTCAAGGACACATTGCTGTTAACTGCCAAAGTTGGAGTTATGAGACGAGAAGATGCTATAATTGCAATATCAAAGGTCACATTGCCAGAGATTGCCCAATGAGATCAAATGAAAGATTGAGGGTTGAATCTCAGAAAAAGGCAAAGAAATCAGTCAATGTTAAGCCCAAAGAACAGAAAGTTCAAGAATCTAAAGTTCAAGAACAGAAAGTTCTCGAAAAGAAAGTTAAGCTTTCACAAGGGCAGAAAGACAGACTGAGGAAGAAGAGGAAGAAAGCGAGAGAATATCTCGAAAGGATTTTGTCCTCGGATACAACTGATAAAATAGATAAAAGTTCTGAGAAATCGTCTTGCTCGCCAAAGAATGACAAATCAAGCAAAACGAATTCATCAGATACAAATCTGAGACAGAGAAGAGAGTAAAGAAAGAGAAAGTTGGTGGTGATGAATTTGTTTCTCTGGAAACAAAGGAGCCACGTATTGGCGATGAATTTGATTCATTAAAGTCAGACAAGCCAAGTTCAGGCAATGAATCTGGTTTTGGTAAAGCCAGAAGAGCCATGTGTTGAGGTAAAAGTTGAGAATTCTGGTCTAACAATGGATGATGAAAATTTTCCACCATTGTTGAACAAGAATTCAAAATCACCCAAGGACCGTCAGTCTTGGGTGAATCTGTTTAAATGAAAAACCTGACTTGCCGGAGCTTCCAGGTTGGTAAGTGTGAAGCAGGTATCGGCATATTTCTTGAGAAATTCACGAAAGTGATTTCGACTTAAAAGTGGTAAATCAGGGACATTAAGTTGTACTTGATTTTCTACAAGTGATGTTTGTGGATTGATCTTAAAAATGTTAGTTTTTACAAGTGGTTAAAGAAAACAAGGTGATGTATGATCCCCATGTTTGAGAAATGACTCACATAACTTATTTTCCGGAAAAACCATTTTGATTAAAACAAACTTAAGTGTTTTGAAATCACTATGGGAAAATGTTTTGTCGTCAGGGGGAGTTCTGATTGTTCAAGCCAAGTGAATGGAGAATTGAAGTAATTCTCATCATGTTGTCACGTTTCTTTGTACAATTCATTTTCAAATTTTCCCAGAAAATCAAAATTGAAACATATTTTGATTTTAGGGGGAGTAAAAATTTTTAAAAAAATTAGAAAAATTGAAAATTCCAAAAACATTGAAAAATGCAAAAATGAGTTTTGTTGTAAAAAAGAGGAAATGATAGTAGATCAGTTGGACTGTCACAGCATGCTAAAGAAATGTAAAGTCAAATTGTGATAAATGGTCTCACTAAAGATGTGACGGTAGGCTCAGCTAGACTAGTAGATTTGCGATAACGATACAAACCTAAATGAAAAAGCCTAGTTCTAGTGGGAAACATGGTTGAAAGCATAGTACTTAGTTTTGTCCTTCTTGATTGTGTGCCTACTCAGTAATCGCTGATTGTCGAAAGAAATAAAACTGGTTAAGTTTGTGAAATTTCACAACTTTGCTAAAAAGTCGCTGTGATTGTGCATTTTATTTGGCAAAGATTTAAACTTGTTTTATTTCTTTATTTTGTTTAAGCATTGGACATCCTCTGCGTATACGTGAGTATCGAACTGGATGTTAGTGCCTAAACATTCTGCTTTATTTTCTTTGGTGTTTCGTTTAAGCTTTGGACCTCCTCTGCGTATACGGAAGTATCGACCTGGTGGTTAAAGCCTAAACAACTTCAACTGTTTTATTTTTCTTATTTTGTTTAGACATTGGACTTTCTCTGCGTATCGAAAGATCGACCTGATTGTTAATGTTTAAACATTCTGCTTTGTTTTCGCACAAATCACAGTTGATAAAAGTTTAAAGGCATTACTTGAGTCAGTGTATTGCATGATGAGGGGATATGCTGAGATCGTGGGGTCCATAAGAATTTAGTGCAAAATTAATATACCTAAAGTATCGGTAAGCATTTCGAAAGTTTTTAGATTGAGTTTAAGTGGACAACAATATCGTCAATCAATGTGAATCGTTTAGAACTGAAAATGTTTAAAGCTTAACGGTGCTTGTGGTTAGTCACATAAACTGATATGATCCTCTTACACAAATTCGCAAAAATATTGTATGTAAATATTTCTTTACTGCATTTCTTGTCTTTAAAAATTCAAAAAGATTTTCGGTGTGTTTTAGCATAAATTTTGAAAATACAAAAAGATTTTCGACAACTGATGTTGAAGAACTGATTTTCAAAATTCCAAGTGCTAAACATGATGAACAGGGTTGGGAGTGAATGCTTAAATTGAGAAATTTTGATTTGAGAAAGAAGTTAGATTAGTTAATCAAGGTCATTAATTTGAACTTGATGAAACTATTATGATTGAATGGTTTCAATCAGTAAGTTTTTCTTATTGATTTAAGTAAAAACTTATGGTTTGATAAGAAAATTTGTGCAGATAATGAGCTGAACAGAGATAAAATCAGGATGTGATCTCAAGGTGATAGCTAATTCCAGATAGCGACCCCAGCATGATGAAAGGGGGACTCTGACGAGATTAGAGCCAAAGAGAAGATCCTGATACATGTTAAGAAAGAAAGGAGATCGATCAAGATTGAAGAGTCGTCATGATGAAGACTCTCACTGAAGATTCCGTCAACATCCAAGGGGGAGTCTGTTGGTGCAGTTTTCTGTCAACTTCATCTTCGTTCGAGTCTCAGATTGTGAAAGAGCCCGAAGACCGGTAAGGACTGAAGAATGAGAAGACTCGTTACTTCAGACTCATCAACATTCGAGGGGGAGTCTGTTAGTGCATGCGTCTATCGACTTCGTCTTGTATCGAGTTGTAGATTAGTATTGAAAGATCAGGGCACGTAGTACGAATAACATGTCAAAAATAGGTTGGGAGGTAATTCCACACAAAATTACAAAGTGTAATTCCGCATGGAATTACAAGTTGTAATTCCACATGGAATTTAATTCCGCATGGAATTACAAAGTGTAATTCCGCATGGAATTACAAATTGCAATTCCACACGAAATTACCCTCTCCTATAAATAGGTGTTGTGCCATTTCATTTGTAACGTTCTTGATTCCGACGCCGAGGTGCTGTCGAAGTGTCTACGTGCTGTAATTTGTTCAGAGATCAATAAACAAGACATTTAATAGTGAATACAAGCTAAACAAAGACAGAATCAATGAATTCCGCCTCTGATTCTGTCTGAGCACTCTTCTGATCGACTCGTTAGGTCGTTTCACGATCCTACAATAATTGAAAAGATCCCTTAAGTGGTCTATTTAAGAAGATTGTACGACGGTCAAGTTAAGAAGATCATGTGTTGATCTAGTTAAAAAGATCGTTTGTTGATCTAGTTAAAAAGATCCTTTGGTGGTCTAGTCAAATCGCTTCATGTTTATTCAATTGATTTTTACCCTACGCATTATGAAATGAACTGTGCGGACTGTGCAAGGAGTTACGTAATTATGGATGCATACATAATTATGGAATTCAGTGCACAGAAATCACAGCAAATTTTGTCAAGTGTTAAGACATATAATGATGAGAATAACGAAACGGGAACAATGTAGAAAGGAGCATGGTGGATACGCCGCCCGTACTTCCTATATATAAGTTTTCCTTACTACATTGCGAACGTAGCATTATTTAAGTTACTAGAAGTCCTGGACCTTGACCAATGTTATTTTATCTTACACTCCCCAATTCTGATTACAAGCACACACAAGTTTCCTATTATAAGTCTTCATAAGAAACGTTCTTTTGTCCATAGTTCGAAACCCCATGTTTTGTTACTACAAGGACTTCACTTTGAGAGTTGACATTTTCGCTAAGAATCCTGACATGGCCCAGAGTTTTACTTAGGGTTCAAGGGATTCATTTGAAAGCGAAACCATCACAGTTGTCTTCACAAGTTTCTTCTAAAATTAAATTTCGGGACGAAATTTCCTAAAGTAGGGGAGACCGTGACACCTGTGTCACTTCAACCATCAAACAAATACCAAACTAATGAAATATTGTATTTCATACTTGGGATTTGTAAAAATACGTGTATCGTTTGCACATATCAATTCTTGTTCGATTTCAAGCTTTAAATCGCTTTCTGGAAGGTTATACGCGCACTGATGCATAAATATAACCAGTTTAATGCAACGAACACTCCGTAATAGTGAAATAGGATTAACATACCTTAAATAACCCTTACATAACTTAGAAATAAGTTTTGGAAGGTTTGGTGTGGCGAAATCAAGTTTATTCGCTTACAGGGACTAATTTCGACAAACAGCGAAAGAATGCCGAATTGTACTGTAACGAACATTCCGGAACTTGATCATAAGTTAAAAATACCCTAAATATCCTTTACATAGCTTAGAAATAGGCTTTGAGGGGTTCGGTATGCTAAAATAAACTTTTTTGTCATTCAGGGACTAAAAGCGTCAAAAAGTGCATAAGTTTGCATTTTCGCGCATATCTTACGTTCTGAATACATCCGGACATCCAAAACTTTATGTAATCATTAAAATATTTTATTTTAGTGATTGGCATGATAAAATTCCATTCGTCGCGTAATTTGGATCGTTTTTCGCATTCGTTCGTGTTTCGTCGTAATTAACCAAACAACCCAACCGTACGACCAAACGAACCGTCATCCGAGATATTTTTGAGCATGTTTCATGTCCCCTATACTTTAACTTCATTTTAGATCCTTGAAATGGGATTAACGGGACTTAAACGTGTCAAAAATGCATCAAAAACCATGTTTTGCACATTCAGGGACCAAAATTGACATTCTGCCATAGTTATCTTAGGAAGGGACCAAAATGAAAAATCTAAATTCCAGCTTGTTCCAGATTTTCCCCTCATTTGCACATGGTTTTAATGAAACTATGGGCTCCCATGGTTTCACAAAACCATGGGCACATGTGTACGGATGAGATCAAAGTTCGTTTTACGAGGAACGATCTTAACGGTCCTAAGAAATCTATAAATACCCCTCCATTCATTTGTTGCAACCCACATTGATCTGATTTCATCTCTCTAAGTTGAAGTATTTACTTCATACCTGAGAGTAATGGGATCAAAACTTCCGTTCTTGGACCCGTTGTAAGTATTCTTTCGTTCTTTTACGTTTTTAGCTTAAAAGTCAAACTTTGTTTGACTTTCTACATTGACCAGTTTATGGTCAACGCGAAGTTCGTTTGAACTTCATAACGTCAGCGTAATCACGATGGTTATAGTCCCTAGTGACTATACCTACTGATTGCCACGTTATCTAGGTCTAGTGACGAGTCGTAGTTTCGGCCAAAATGCGTATTCTCGCGTATTTTGTAACCAAACTACTTTTAGGTATCAAAACCGTTTGTTTTGATACCAAACCTGTTTTCTAACTTAAACTAAACATGTTTTAGCATGTTTAGCTCGTCACTTAAGGTTTGGTGCTTATGTAGAGTCGTAAGTCAAGCGGTCTAAACAACCGCTTAGACTTTCGAACTAGACCCGTTTGGTCGATCATTAGGATCCGACCAAACATGTTTAGTGACCATAGTTGTATAGGGAATAACCTTCCGAGGTTATACCTTATGGTCACTTCGTATAGTTAGTCGTATGATAGGTAGTTTATATGCCTTAGGAAAATTACCAAAATACCCTTTTTACGCATAAATTCATTTTAAGCATATGTAACCTAAATTTTGACATCTAAACTGATTAGGTAACATTATTAGACATGTTAAGGCATATATTACTTGTCATAGGACTAGTTAGGCGGTCCGAACGCGTTTTACGCAAACGACACATTAAAGTAGCGTAAGCTACCTAAACGGGTCGTAATGGGTCGTAAGCACTCAGGTTAGGTTTCATTTTAGTATGTAGGCCTTGTTAAACCATATCACATGAGATCCCACACTCATTTGGTTTACGAGACCTCATCCTATCCGATCTCCCGATTTAGGTCCGGTTTATTTATGTAGTTACCTATATTAGGTGTCGTTTGATTCCGTGCTCCCTCTAGCTTGCTTGGTAGTTGTTCAAGACTTCTAAGCACTCTCAAGTGAGTACACAGTCCCCTCTTTTACCGTTTTCAAATGTTTTGGGGTGAAATATGTGTACCTATTTGTTATGTTCTTGTTTTCAAAAGTATAATTGATTATACATATTAGTACTTATCTTTTTACAAACTGAATGATTATTTATGGTTTAAACACTAATTTTTCCAAATATTATAAAATTAAATTGTTGGATAGTACTTATTTTATGTTCACCAGACCGGTTGGTAGTATGATATAGCGCTATAGGATTTGACACCCCATTCCTGTTGTCATGGAATGTCAGAAACCAATTTATTTTTCTCCATCCAAATAGGGATTGCCTTTGTGGTATTTCTATAGTCTCAAAGGTGTATTTTGATGCACTAGGTCTGAATGAATTCTTAAATCACACTTTTATTGTATATTTTGTTATACTCCCAAAAGTATAGTTTGATATACTCTCATGTGTGATATTGTACAAAACAACATATATTTTATTTACCAAAAACATAGTTTAATATGTTATTTTCAAACCCAAAGCATAGTTTAATATGTTATTTATAAAATCAAAGTATACTTTTAATATACTACTGAAAACTATTATTTTAACAACTAAAGTATATTTAATATACTATCTGTTTAACTATTTTGGAACTGAAATATATTTTAATATACTCCTTATTCGACTTTCTTAAAACCAAAGTATATTTTTATATATACTATAAACATTTTTATCAAAATATTGTTTTTCAAGCAATATATTTTCTACAAACTCATTTTACTTAATTATTTAATTTCCTATGTATTATTATTTTATATTATCTGATATCTTATAAATTTTAGTATGATTTGTAAAAGAAAACCTTTTACAAGGATCATGACTACTTTTATTAAAACATTTTTTTAAACTTATAAGTCATGAATCCTAAATCAATAAAACCTATGTATCTCACAGGCATTTTTATGCTGATGTACCTATTTTTGCACATGTTTCAGGTGCTGTTATGTGATGATTGTTGGTGCATGCTATACATAGGATGGACTCGTGCCTTAGCGACTTTAAAACTTGATGGATAATAGTTGTATTTATCTGATTTATAGTAAAACAAGGAGTTCAATAATTCAATAAAACGAAATTATTTTTTCCATAGTTGTGAAACAATAATTCTGTTACGACACTCCCCGACGTTTCCGCCACGTTTTGTTGTTTTACGTGGTCGGGGTATGACACCTTTAGGATTGTATCCTTGCTGACTCAAACTACTGGGTTGAGGGTAACGTCACCTTCAAAAGAGGGGCCTACTACAATAACTAGGATAATCTCTTAAAAAGTGCAAAAGTGCGGAAATAATCAAAGGTTACACTAAACAC
>JARYGA010038485.1:0-34467 GCA_030545235.1 Helianthus tuberosus
CCCTCGAGGTTAATAACTGGCACTGCACAAGGGAAGATGTTTTAGACTTATTATACCTCCAAACAATAAAAATAAAAAATAATAATCGATTTAATATATAGAGATAATTCCTGAAAATATGCTTACCAGACATGTTGGAACTTGATCTTTGACTTGAGCTTGTGAGTAGCAGGTTAAAGGTTCTTTCACCTTCTGGAAGCTTGTAGATTTCTTTTATTCTTCCTTCCGATTCAGCACTAGGGGGAGCTAATTCCTTGAAGTTTGCTGCAAGAAAGGAAATAAACACATCAGGATATTGGTTCAGGATGGAGTTTCGGGATATGATTGGGGATATTCCTAAAACCCTAAATCCTACCAGAAGTCAACCATCTCTTAGGAAGGTCAAAACCCTTATCAATGGAGTCTCTTTTCACAAAGAAGAATTTTCTTGTCCACTTATCCTCGTTCTTGGTAGCTTTAAGGATGAGAGGATCTTTGGAAATAGAGAATAGAAGGAATCAGCTGGAACCATGAGATCTTAAACGATAAGCCATCGGCAAATCCTCGATACACAGGTCGGGCATGTGACGAGCCTTAATCCCTTCCAAGGTGACTAATACGCACCAAACAATGGGCATGATTTGGGCAAAGCTAAGGCCAGTAAGCTTGAAGAAACGAGAAATGAAAGGAGAAAATGAGTATTGAAGTCCTATGGAGAAAGGGTAGGCAAAAAAGCAAACCCATTCGTTGGAACAAAAATCCGATCGGACCTCTCGGTCGAATGGACGGAAGATTGTCCCGGCGGGAAAGGCACCGGAAGCTCGTAGGGCCACAATATCGGCATTATCGAAAGAACACGCCTCTTTTGAGGGTTCCTTAAGCAGGTTTTGTTTATGAAAGGGAGAAACAGAATCCGCCATTTGCGATCTAGTGCGGGTCGCCATGAAGGATCACAATCGGAGAACAAAAGATTTAGACAAGGAAAATAGAGAAGAGAGAGAGAAAAGTACCTGATATTCGGTTGAAGATAAAGATAACCATAATGAGAAGTCCCTCAGTTAATATAGGCTGAATGTAGGGGGTAAAGAGTAAATATTGCGTTGAAAATGGCACAAGATCACCTCAGCCGTCGTTTCATCTTAATTGCCTCGGTCTACGAGTTAGAACTTTTAAAATATATCCGTTGGATTGGTATACCAACAGATATATTTGGGGACAATTGTTATGGGTCATTTTCTGAGCGTATATATCTTGACTAATATCCTGCTTTTAATTGTTTATTTGTGACCAGGATACTGGACTGGGATATTGCTAACATCCTGAGCGATATCCTGAGGTTGATTGAATTAACCACGTGCAGGTTAAAGGCTGGGGGTTACTAACGGTCAGATGGACTTATTCTCCTCAAGACTCGGGCGTATTTGTTATGGGAGAGACGTTGAACCCGAAAGACCAGGTCTACAACGTTCGAGTGGGGAATATTCGCCGGATCCCGGTTTATTAGGATAGTTTGTTACACTTCTTTTACTATAAATAGATGAGGGCGGATCAGATTAAGGCACGCAACTTTCACACTTTCAAACACTTTTGCTCTAGCTCACTGCAAACACTACACACAACACTTGTATTCGAATTACATTGTAACACATAGTTGATCCGCACCACATCCTGCACTGTATCCTGATATTTAAAGCAATAGAAGAACAAGGCAGCTGCGATTGTCAGCTCCCGAGGTTTTGTGCCGGCGATCTAGATTGATCAAGGGCTTTCCTCGTACATCACGTGTCAACTTTTACCTTTTTGCTCATTGTTTGATCACAGATACAGCTCTATATCCTGAGCCGTATCCTGAAACTGTTTTTATAATCAACTTGGTTAATATATTTTTCATACATATTTCTAGCACACTACCTCACTTAACTAATTTGATCACTAAATTGCTTTGGTAATTTTTGACCAAAACACCAGGTTTCCGATCCAAAGCTTGTTGATACTGAATTCCAGACTGCGATCCCAGCTTATCGAAAGGGGGAGTCTGAAGACATAAGAGCCAGATTCAGATCTTGGAATAGTGTTCGAGATAGAAGCTGCTAATTTTTGACCAAAACACCAGGTTTCCGATCCAAAGCTTGTTGATACTGAATTCCAGACTGCGATCCCAGCTTATCGAAAGGGGGAGTCTGAAGACATAAGAGCCAGATTCAGATCTTGGAATAGTGTTCGAGATAGAAGCTGCTAATGCTGGAGAGCTTATTGAATCAAGAGATCTGATCAAGAGAATTAGAAAGTTCGAAGAGTAAGGTTGAGATTCTGGAAGAGTAAGAGAGAGATTGATAAATATGCGTACAATGGAGAATACTTTAGTGAGAGCAAGAAGACTGATCAAGATGTAAGACTCAACACACTGAAGACTCGTCATCATCCAAGGGGGAGATTGTTAGTGCATATGTCTGTTGACTTCGTCTTGTATCGAGTCATGTAACTAGAATAGATAGACCAGGACACGTTGTATGAGAGAAACGGGAAACAGTCCTGAACCAGCCACCTCACACGAAGTGGCTCGGCCACCTCGCACGAGGTGACCAAGTTCATGGGGTCTGGCCAGGTCGTGCGACCTGGGTCAACTCATGTGGACTGGTTCATGGGGTCTGGCTCTCTTATATATATGTAGTCTTGGGTATTCATTTAAAAAACTTTTGGATTCCGGTAGCGAAGCTCTGCCGAAGTGTCACCAGCTCTTGTAACTTTGTCCAATCAATACAACTGTCACACCCCCAAAATCCACACGCGGAGTAACACCGCTTGGAGGCGTGACATGACCAGGATCAAGCCACCAATCATATTGAACATAAGTATACGTATAGTAAAAGTCATTCATCAATACGATAAGTGTTTCCAAAACCAAATATAAACAAGTGTGTAGCGGAAGCATTAAAGTAAAACCCAACATAAGTTTAAGTACAAAATGTTATAACGTTTAACAACACGTTCACGATCCATGTCCACAACGACTGTGCCTCCCGTGCAAGCTCCAAAAGTACCTATGGTCCTGCAAGGCATGCAACAGAGAGTCAACAACTAGTTGAGCGAGTTCACAGTTGGTTATTTAGTTAAAATGTTCATTTCGTGAATCGTATGTTCGTTTAGTAATCATGTAACGTATGTAATAGCATCGCGGCCCTCAAGGCATGTTTGCGAAGATTAGTGGGGGTTTCCCATGTTTTATAGACTAGTTATATTCGTATCGTGGCCCTCCAGGCATGTTTGCGAAGATTGTTCTAGTATAGTTCGCGGCCATTCCAGGCATGTTTGCGAAGATTGTTCTAGTATAGTTCGCGGCCATTCCAGGCATGTTTGCGAAGATTGTTCTAGTATAGTTCGCGGCCATTCCAGGCATGTTTGCGAAGATTGTTCTAGTATAGTTCGCGGCCATTCCAGGCATGTTTGCGAAGATTGTTCTAGTATAGTTCGCGGCCATTCCAGGCATGTTTGCGAAGATTGTTCTAGTATAGTTCGTGGCCATTCCAGGCATGTTTGCGAAGATTGTTCTAGTATAGTTCGCGGCCATTCCAGGCATGTTTGCGAAGATTGTTCTAGTATAGTATCACAAGTCTAGTAGTATCTACCATTGACCTTCCTCTCCCGAGGTCAATGGTATGTACTTCCGATAACTCTTAAGCGTAAATAATCAATCAACCCATTCCCATCCCCGGGAATCCCATGCCTTGGTAGAAGTGTGAACTCACCTTGTTTCGCTCGGTATGCTAAGTATGTGCTCACGGTTAATCAATCGCGTCCTAAGGTATGCACGTATACATAATCAGTTTGTAGTCACAAGGTACACGTATAAGCATGTAGTACGTATTCGCAACACACAAGTCATGTATATCACTTAACAGCAGTCAGATATTCCAGTTAACACTTAACAGGATTAACTCAGGTTCCTGCACAGATCAGCTATTCGGCGAAACACATAAGTTGGCGAAACAAGTTCTGTTTCGTCGTGGTCTTAATTGGCGAAACAGAATTCAATTTCGTCGATTACTCTTGGCGAAACACTTTCTGTTTCGCCAAGAGTTCTGTTTCGTCGGAGGTCAGTTTCGCAGACATCAGATGCAGCAGTTACGAATATACACAAAACCCTAATCATGCTAGCAGCCGTCATCAAAATCAGAAATCATATGAAGGTCAATGTGCATAACGAATCATCATAACTCAACCATCCAAGAATCATTGTCTAGCATAAACCCTAGTTTATGTATACAACATATCAAATAACATACAACATCATCACATCAATCCCTATCAAGATACTAATGTAATCAGAATCAGGCCATATAAACAACATTCAGAACCGAGCATTCGATTGTATCAAGTTTCGCATATCATTTCTATATCCTACTATATCATATCATACACATCGAAATCTATATCATCACCATCATACTCTCATCACAGCAGTAACACACATCAATCATATGCACCAGCAAGAATCTATATAATACAGAAACATAGAATCGATTAACAAACACACACTAACCGATTCGAGACGAAGGAACAAGGATTTAAATCGTTCGGCAGGGTTCGAGGGTACACAGAGCTGCCGTCAATGGGGAGAGAGTTCTAGGGTTTCAACTTTTGCCAAAGATATGAAAATAGAAGTCGGTTCACGTTAATATTTGCGATTTAACGTTCTGGGCCCGTAATGGGCTTCGGCGGATCTGGGCTCGGCGAAACAGCCTGTTTCGTCGAGAAGGTTGTTGGCGAAACTGAATCAGTTTCGTCGAAATGTACTTGGCGAATCACACTTTCTGTTTCGTCGGGCTCTTTCCTATGTTAAGCAGTTTAAGTTTTATAAACAGTACACATGTTATACAATCACACATAACCATGCAATCACAACTATATAGTCAAAGTCAACGTGCATTAAATGCAAATAAAGAATGTCGGAAATTCGAGTTGTCACATTATCCCCAACTTGAAAGAAATTTCGTCCCGAAATTTAGCATGCAGTTACTGAGGAAGCTAGTAGTGTGACGTTGTTTACCTGTGTCGTATCGCGGCTCCTCGAGCAGGTTTGCGAAGATTACTGGTTTTCTTGGGGTGTCACATTATCCCCCCGTTGATTTGGAATTTCGTCCCGAAATTCAGCATTGGTAGCTTCAGCCTCAGTAGTTGCATTGGTTCCGAATAACTGGGGATATTTGAGTTTCATTTGGTCTTCTCGTTCCCAGGTAAACTCTGGGCCACGACGGGAGTTCCAACGAACTCGAACAAGAGGTATTCTGGTGTGCTTGAGGACCTTAACATCCCGGTCCGTGATTTCAACTGGTTCTTCGACGAAATGCAACCGTTCGTCGATAGTGAGCTCCTTCAAAGGAACTATGAAGGTCTCATCTGACTGCCACTTCTTCAGATTCGACACATGAAAGACGTTGTGAACTGCACTGAGTTCAGCTGGTAAGTTCAGTCTGTAGGCCACTTTGCCTATTTTCTCAATGACTTCGAAAGGTCCGACGTATCGGGGGTTAAGTTTACCTCGCTTGCCAAAACGAACCACACCCTTCCAGGGTGAAACTTTGAGTAACACTCGATCCCCAACTTGGAACTCGAGTGGTTTTCTGTCTTTATCGGCGTATACTTTCTGACGGTCACGAGCTGCCGCCATGCGTTGTCGTATTTGAGCAATCTTTTCAGTAGTATCAACTACCATTTCTGGACCTGTGATCTGACTGTCACCCACCTCTGCCCAACAAAGAGGTGATCGGCATTTACGCCCGTACAATGCCTCAAATGGAGCAGCTTTAATGCTGGTGTGGTAACTGTTGTTGTACGAAAATTCCACAAGTGGCAGATGCTTTTCCCAGCCCTTGCCAAAGTCAATTACGCACGCCCGAAGCATGTCTTCTAGAGTTTGAATAGTGCGCTCAGACTGCCCATCAGTCTGAGGATGATAAGCTGTGCTCATGTCTAATCGAGAGCCAAAATATTTATGCATTGCTTGCCACAGTTCTGAAGTAAAACGTGCATCACGATCAGAGATAATAGATGTGGGCACCCCGTGCCTCGAGACAACTTCTTTAAGGTATACGTCTGCTAGAGTGGAGAACTTATCCGTTTCCTTGATAGCCAAGAAGTGAGCAGACTTTGTGAGTCGATCCACGATTACCCAAATAGTATCATTTCCGCGCTGAGATCTAGGTAGGCCAGTAACAAAATCCATGGAAATTTGTTCCCATTTCCATTGTGGTATCTCAGGTTGCTGGAATGGGCCTGATGGTTTCTGATATTCCGCTTTGACTCGCGCACAAGTCAAACACTTGCTAACGTAAGTTGCTATGTGAGCTTTCATGATAGGCCACCAATATGTAGTTCTGAGGTCGTGGTACATCTTATCCGAACCAAGATGTACTGAGTAGCGAGACTTATGAGCTTCATCCATTACAAGCTCGCGTAAATTGCCATAGAGTGGGACCCAGATGCGTCCTGTTACATAGTAGGCTCCGTCTGCCCTTTGTTCTAACCGTTGCCTTGAGCCGCGTAGGGCTTCAGCCCTGACGTTTTCTGGTTTCAATGCTTCTACCTGAGCATCTCGTATCTGTGAAGAAAGACTAGACTGAATAGTGAGTTGCAACGCTCGTACACGCCTAGGTGTAGTATCCTTTCGACTGAGGGCGTCGGCCACCACATTGGCTTTGCCCGGATGGTACTTTATAGCACATTCGTAATCGTTCAGTAACTCGACCCAATCGACGTTGTCGCATGTTCAACTCTTTCTGCTTGAAGATATGCTCAAGACTCCTGTGATCGGCGTAGATGGTGCAATTGGTGCCATACAGATAATGTCGCCATATCTTGAGCGCAAAAACAACAGCTCTAAGCTCTAAATCGTGCGTAGTGTAATTCCGTTCGTGAATCTTAAGTTGGCGTGAAGCATAAGCAATAACTTTATCCCGTTGCATCAATACACATCCAAGACCTTGGATAGATGCGTCGCAGTAGACTACAAAATCATCCGTGCCTTCAGGCAATGAGAGGATAGGTGCGCTACAGAGTCTATCCTTTAAGTGCTGAAACGCTGTTTCCTGTGTATCACTCCAACGGTAAGCAACACCTTTCTGTGTCAGTAATGTAAGCGGCTGTGCAATCTCTGAGAAATCTTTGATGAACCTTCTGTAATAACCCGCCAAACCCAAGAATTGGCGTATCTCTGTCGGTGTGCGAGGTGCAGGCCAGTTCTTGATCGAATCTACCTTGGATGGATCGACATGAATCCCATCCGTATTTACCACGTGGCCTAGAAAGTGGACTTCACGAAGCCAGAAGTCGCATTTTGAAAACTTAGCGTATAGCTGTTCCGTTCGTAGGAGTTCCAAAATAAGTCGTAAATGATGCTCGTGTTCCTCCTGACTCTTCGAATAAATCAGAATGTCGTCAATAAAAACAATAACAAACTTGTCAAGATAAGGTTTGCACACCCTGTTCATAAGATCCATAAAAACCGCAGGCGCGTTCGTTAGCCCGAATGGCATGACCAAAAACTCGTAATGACCGTAGCGAGTTCTGAATGCTGTTTTGGAGACGTCCTCATCCCGGACTCTCAGTTGATGGTAACCTGACCTCAGGTCAAATCTTCGAGTAATAGCTCGACCCTTGCAACTGGTCGGATAAGTCGTCGATGCGTGGAAGTGGATAACGATTCTTCACGGTCACCTTGTTTAGTTCGCGGTAATCTATACACATTCTGAAGGTACCGTCTTTCTTTTTCACGAATAATACTGGAGCTCCCCAAGGCGAAGAGCTAGGACGTATGAAACCCTCTTCCAAGAGTTCTTGCAATTGCTTAGACAGTTCTTCCAGTTCATTTGGAGCTAAGCGATAAGGCGCTCGAGCTATAGGTGCTGCTCCTGGAGCTAGCTCGATCTGAAATTCGACCTGGCGATGAGGCGGTAACCCTGGTAACTCTTCAGGAAATACTTGAGGAAAGTCGCGTACTACCGGAATATCCTCTATGTTTTTCTCTTTCTTCGATGTATCAGTGACGAGAGCTAAAACAGCTGTGTGGCCCTTACGCAAACACTTCTGAGCCTTCAGGAAGGAAATGATGCCACTCACGACACCACTCTTGTCGCCTTGAACTTCGAGAGGTTCTTTGCCAGAACGAGGAATACGAATGATCTTCTCCTTGCATAGGATCTCTGCTTGTTGTTGGGATAACCAATCCATACCAATGACGATGTCGAAACTATCGCAACGCTGGGGTCATTCCTAGTATCACCCTGACCAATCACGAACACTCGACCCCTGGCACCATTGCCGTCGTTATTATCCCCGTTGTTGTCTTCGCTAGTTCCCGTTTCCTTGGTTGTGGTTTTGATTCTGGTTCCGGTTCAACCGTGGGCAGTGTCTCTTGAAGAGACCTTCAGCACCACCCTGATAACATCCCTTATTACCCTGCTGTCGCTGCTGATTCTGTAGATCTTGTGGCTGTTGTTTGTTGGTTCTGGCTTGCAGGACGTGAGTTTCTACCGTCTTTGGCTCCATGACCAAGCTTGTCGCATCATTGATAATGATTTCGGTTGTATTGCCCGTTGTGGTGCAAGTTACATTGTTTGCACTTGGGGTGGTTTCCCCTATATTCACCCTGCCCTTGACTACTAAAAGGTTGCTGTCCAGGACTTTGGTTGTCATTGATCTTTTGCTGCTGTGCCTGGGACGGAATCGTAGTCGAACCCTTGCTAGAGGTTCCATCCCACTTTCATTCGTTGTCACTGAGGGTAGCAGAAGTAGTTGAAGTAGTAGTGGTAGTAGTAGTAGCGCTGATACGTTGAGGCAGCTTGTTCTGTTCCACTGCCTGGTCTGTGAGACGATGAGCAAGATAAGTAACATCTTGAATAGTAGTAAGATTAGCCGTCATCACATAGTTTTGAATTCCTGGTACTAAGCCTTTGAGGTACAGCTCAAAGCTCTTAATGGGAGGATTCACCATAGTTGGACACAAAATTGCTAGTTTGTTGGATCGTTATCGTGTACGCTTCTATCTCTGACCCCGTCATCTTCATGTTAAAGGACTCCACTTCCAACTTGTGGATGGCATCATAACTACTGTATTCACGTTTGATCAGTTCCTTAAAATCATTCCATGGGGTGGCATTAGCAGCCGCCAGCCCCAGTATCTGAACTTGCGCGTTCTACCAAGTTAACGCAGTGCCTTCGAGAATATCAGTGGCATATTTCACCTTACGCCTCGGGTCATTCTCACACTCGATGACCGATTCGAGTTCCTCGAACTAATGGGGGAGTCCAACAGCTCCTTCAGTGTCGCTAAAAGTAGTAGGCCGACAGTCCATAAAAGTCTTGTATGTGTATACAGGTGGCTGAGCGTGTTGACTTGTCGTGTGCATAAGAGTAGTCAAAATTAAGTACAAGTGTTGAGTTACGAGAGTAGGATCTAAAGATCCTAGAGTAAGTGGTGATGGCAGGTTACACCTCCTGCCTCGGCAGCTGCGAGTGCTGCAGTAACTTGTTCAGTGATCGAAGCCGCCAACCGGGCTTGAGTTAGGTTAACGCGTCCACCCATGATCTTGAAATCAAGAAGAACATGTGGGTGAGAGGTTCGCGAATAGTGCGAAGAGAGTGAGCACATAAGCGTTTTCAAGCAGTAACGAATAGTAGGCAATGTAATCTAAGCATACCACGAGCAAAGTTCTATGTAGTTCTAGCATGTAGGTAAAGTAACATGAATAGTAATACCTATGGTGTTGAGCCTTGCACGTGGAGCGAAGCGTCGTTGTGGATCGTTGAGAGCACTGTTCTGGTTATAGTCTGGTTTTAACAAAAATCGTCTTCCCTTTATTAAAACCGAGTTCTCTATAACCAATGGCTCTGATACCAATCTGTCACACCCCCAAAATCCACACGCGGAGTAACACCGCTTGGAGGCGTGACATGACCAGGATCAAGCCACCAATCATATTGAACATAAGTATACGTATAGTAAAAGTCATTCATCAATACGATAAGTGTTTCCAAAACCAAATATAAACAAGTGTGTAACGGAAGCATTAAAGTAAAACCCAACATAAGTTTAAGTACAAAATGTTATAACGTTTAACAACACGTTCACGATCCATGTCCACAACGACTGTGCCTCCCGTGCAAGCTCCAAAAGTACCTATGGTCCTGCAAGGCATGTAACAGAGAGTCAACAACTAGTTAAGCGAGTTCACAGTTGGTTATTTAGTTAAAATGTTCATTTCGTGAATCGTATGTTCGTTTAGTAATCATGTAACGTATGTAATAGCATCGCGGCCCTCAAGGCATGTTTGCGAAGATTAGTGGGGGTTTCCCATGTTTTATAGACTAGTTATATTCGTATCGCGGCCCTCCAGGCATGTTTGCGAAGATTGTTCTAGTATAGTTCGCGGCCATTCCAGGCATGTTTGCGAAGATTGTTCTAGTATAGTTCGCGGCCATTCCAGGCATGTTTGCGAAGATTGTTCTAGTATAGTTCGCGGCCATTCCAGGCATGTTTGCGAAGATTGTTCTAGTATAGTTCGCGGCCATTCCAGGCATGTTTGCGAAGATTGTTCTAGTATAGTTCGCGGCCATTCCAGGCATGTTTGCGAAGATTGTTCTAGTATAGTTCGCGGCCATTCCAGGCATGTTTGCGAAGATTGTTCTAGTATAGTTCGCGGCCATTCCAGGCATGTTTGCGAAGATTGTTCTAGTATAGTTCGCGGCCATTCCAGGCATGTTTGCGAAGATTGTTCTAGTATAGTATCACAAGTCTAGTAGTATCTACCATTGACCTTCCTCTCCCGAGGTCAATGGTATGTACTTCCGATAACTCTTAAGCGTAAATAATCAATCAACCCATTCCCATCCCCGGGAATCCCATGCCTTGGTAGAAGTGTGAACTCACCTTGTTTCGCTCGGTATGCTAAGTATGTGCTCACGGTTAATCAATCGCGTCCTAAGGTATGCACGTATACATAATCAGTTTGTAGTCACAAGGTACACGTATAAGCATGTAGTACGTATTCGCAACACACAAGTCATGTATATCACTTAACAGCAGTCAGATATTCCAGTTAACACTTAACAGGATTAACTCAGGTTCCTGCACAGATCAGCTATTCGGCGAAACACATAAGTTGGCGAAACAAGTTCTGTTTCGTCGTGGTCTTAATTGGCGAAACAGAATTCAATTTCGTCGATTACTCTTGGCGAAACACTTTCTGTTTCGCCAAGAGTTCTGTTTCGTCGGAGGTCAGTTTCGCAGACATCAGATGCAGCAGTTACGAATATACACAAAACCCTAATCATGCTAGCAGCCGTCATCAAAATCAGAAATCATATGAAGGTCAATGTGCATAACGAATCATCATAACTCAACCATCCAAGAATCATTGTCTAGCATAAACCCTAGTTTATGTATACAACATATCAAATAACATACAACATCATCACATCAATCCCTATCAAGATACTAATGTAATCAGAATCAGGCCATATAAACAACATTCAGAACCGAGCATTCGATTTAAATCGTTCGGCAGGGTTCGAGGGTACACAGAGCTGCCGTCAATGGGGAGAGAGTTCTAGGGTTTCAACTTTTGCCAAAGATATGAAAATAGAAGTCGGTTCACGTTAATATTTGCGATTTAACGTTCTGGGCCCGTAATGGGCTTCGGCGGATCTGGGCTCGGCGAAACAGCCTGTTTCGTCGAGAAGGTTGTTGGCGAAACTGAATCAGTTTCGTCGAAATGTACTTGGCGAATCACACTTTCTGTTTCGTCAGGCTCTTTCCTATGTTAAGCAGTTTAAGTTTTATAAACAGTACACATGTTATACAATCACACATAACCATGCAATCACAACTATATAGTCAAAGTCAACGTGCATTAAATGCAAATAAAGAATGTCGGAAATTCGAGTTGTCACAACAACTGACATTTAAAGTGATTCTACGTGCAAATCTAGCTGCTATAACATCAATACGTCTGATTCCGCATTTCTTATTGATCGAGAACTCTTCTGATAGACTCATTTGATCGAATCCCGATCCTACACCTACTCTGAAGCCTCCACGATATCCTGGGCTCGCATCTTTAATTGCTATGCTGCATTAGGCTTTGTCGAGGATTTCATCGAAGAAGAGTAACACTCCTTTGCTTCCTGGTGATCACTTTCCACCTTGACTACCCCCCAAGGGGTAGGAATCTTGATGCATTGATGATAGGTCAATGACACAGCTTTCATATCATGGATCTATGGCCTACCCAATATAATATTGTAGTAGGATAAGGAGTCCATGACACAAAATCGTTGCATTGAGTTGACCCCTTCAACATACACAGGCAAATTTATCTCTCCCATGGTATTCCTGGCTTCTCCACTGAACCCAATAAGCACAGTGGATTTCGAAGTAATATCCATCGGGGATACATTCATTCTCTTCAGTGTTTCCAGCTTAATTATGTTGACGGAGCTGCCATTATCCACCAGTATCCTGCGCACAAAATGATTAGCAACATATAAAGTTATTACCAAAGCATCATGATGAGGATGCTGGACAGTATCCCTATCATCACTATCGAACGTGATCACTTTATCAGTCGTGAGGGTTGACATCCTGGTTGGCTTATCTCCCCTCTCTGCCTTAGCCTCCTTTGCATGTCTTTTTGCTGTAGAATAAGAGGTCCCACAGATATCGGATCCTCCTGAAATAAAGTTAATTATCTTGGCATCCGCAGGAGGTGATGCTGCTTGTTCAGGATCCTTCTCAGTATCTTGACCCTTATTCTTCTTTCTTCCCAGGAGATCCTTTAGGTATCCTTTGCTCAGCAAACAGCTTATTTCTTTCCTCAGGGCAATGCAATTGTTGGGATTGAACCCTATCAAAGGAACAGATAATTAAAGCCAAAACTGGATCAGAGCAGTGGATCCAGAATAAGCAGATGTTACATACAAGTCTCTCCCCTCGAAAGTGATTTCAACATCTGCTGACCTCCTATCTACTGATCGTGCAAACTGCTGACCTACAAACTGCCGATCAAGTAAAGGCCTGATGAAAGACTAAAGCTCTTCTGTTCAATCTACTGCCTTGAGTCAAGCACTGCTGATCCGGACAAGTACTGCTGGGTTCACAGCAGTGGAAGGATGCAGCAGTTATTTAGATGTCTTTTATGTAATGAAATGTAATAGCAGTAGTTGGCATATCAGTGTTTGTATTGATCAGAGGTTAGAGTTTGTTAGGAGGTTAGATGTCACTTTCTTGGTGACGTCATCTTAGATGCTCAGTGGTTTGCTAGTGCCTATAAATAGAACAGTGCACTGTACTGTTCTATTAGCTCTTTGCAAAATTGTTTTCCTGCACGAACAAACACTGAGCTCTGGCTAAGGGGGAGTTTGCATTCAATCATCGCATTGTAATCGTAATTGAAATAAATTCAATCCTTCTGTTCTTTGTAGAAAATGTTTTGATTAAAGCAATTCTCTCGTTTGATTGTGTGTAAAGTTTGTTTCCATCTTAATTCCGCTGCACAACTCATCCATCTTCACCTTAATTCAAACGTGAAAACACAATCAAAACCAAACTCAGATCAAACAGCAATCTTCTGTAACATGTCCAAAATCCTCATGGAAAGCACACCATTTGGACTTATCCTTCCAATCATATTTTTGTTGATTCTTCCAGGGCCACCTTGCTTTGTCTCCTAAACCCTGTATAGCATATATCAGTTCAGGTATATTAACATAAAAACAATATTCTGACAACTCAGGATACTCGTCAGGATCCTCATCTCCAACAGCATTCACTTTCTTGTTGTCATTCCTCCCATATGGCTTAGAGCGATATGGTTTATACGAGGATTCTGATTTTCTGTTGGTTGACTCATAGGTTGTGGATGAATTCATCCTGTCTTACCTCTTTTTGTCATCCTCCAGCCGAATATATCTTAAAGCCCTGTTCCGAGCATCATCCAGTTTCCTGCAGGGATTCATTACATGGTCTTGGTAAAATTGAGAATCTTTTTGCAATCCCATCTTGAAAGCCTGCACAGCTGTTGCAACATCAAGATGTTGGATATCTAAGGATTCCCGGCTAAACTTGTTCACATAATTTCTCAAGGGTTCCTGAGGTCCTTGAGTTATCATGTAGAGATCACTGGTTAGTTTTTCAAAACTCCGACTGCAAGAAAATTGACTATTAAATAAATTCATTAAATGAGCAAATGATGTAATCGAATGAGGAGGAACGTTTAAGAGCCATTTTAAGGCTGATCCTGTTAAGGTAGAACCAAAACCCTTGCAGAGGGATGCTTCCTTGAGATCTAGAGGGATAGGGTTGATTTCCATCCTTTCTCTATACTGGGAAATATGCTCTTCAGGATCCGTAGTTCCGTCATAGAGCTTCATGTTAGGGGTCTGAAATCTTTTTGGGATTTCAGCATCACAAATAAGATATGCAAACCGAGATATCTTGTGGCTATCCTGGGATACTTCTGGGATTGGCTGGACTACTCCAGGTACACTGGATATCATGTCCTTTAACTTTTGAAGCTCCCAGGAAAGTGCTGATGTCATACCTGCATCCTGCAAAGATCCAATATCATTAGTAGCAAGAGTATTATTATTATTAGATACGTTACCAGTCTGAGGATTTTGGCCATATCCTGAAGCATATCCTGAACTTCTCACAGTTGATACCCTAACCAAAGAGGGTATCTTAGGAGTATGATTCTGAGAATGGCTAGGCACAATATTCCCCCTGTTATCCTCAGTATACACTGCAGAACTGAAGTTCAAAGCTCTAGGTTGCAAGGGAGTGACAGTTCCTTAGATCACTACCAGAAAAATGGGACACCATAGCTTTTGTTACTAGAAATTCTGCTGAGTTCAAAGATCTGACCCTGACCCAACTTCATGGTAGACTCCTGACCTATGAAAGGGACTTGAACCAGAAAAAGAAGTTGCAAGAGTCTGGCAAAGTTACTGATGATTATTCATTCGGTAGCACAGCTCTTTTTGGTCAGGAAGAATCTGGAAGCAGTGGTAAGGATCAGGGTTATGATCACTTTATTGATATAACTGCTGGTGGAAATTTTAACAACCCTGATCCTCACTCTGCAAATTATGCTTTTACTGCAAATTGTGAGAACCAGATGTCAGATAATTTGTGCTTTGAACTCAATGATTTGCAACACTTTGATCCCACTGACTTAGAAGAGATGGACATCTTGCATCAATTGGCTTTGCTTAGTGTAAGAACAAGCAAATTCTACAAAAGAACAGGGAGAAAATTCCCAGGGTTACATGGGAATTTAAGGGTTGGGTTGGATAAATCGAAAATCAAGTGTTACAAGTGCAATAGACTAGGTCATTTTGCTAGGGAATGCAGGAGTCAAACTACTGATCCTATAATCACTCATCCTAGTTCAAACCCTAGACAACAAAATCAAAGCACTGTTCACTATACCCAATATACCCCTGTAGCTCATGTTAACACTGCTCACTATGCTGCAACCCCTGTGCCTGTGCATTATGTCCAAACCACTGTTCCACAAATTCAGTATGTTCAAACCCCTGTCCCTCAGGCACAAGTGCAATCTGTTGCACCTCAAACAGCTGCTCCAGCAGTGGTACAACCAGATCAGTAAAGCTTCTTCACTCAAGGCTTTGTTGACTGGAGCAGCATGCCTGATGAGCTTGGTGATGAAAATTTTGCACTCTATGCTTTTAATGAACCTTCTAATGATGAATTTTGTTTGATGGCATTAGAGTCAATACCAGAGAGGGGAGAAACTGAAGGTGAACAGCTAAGTGATGAAACAGTGGATGAGGTGACTGAAGCAGTTGTTAATGCAGTTGCTGGTGAACTGCTGCTGGGAGAAAATTCAGAAACCCTGATTGAACCACTGACAGATCCCTGGTCCAAAGAGGACAAAGAGGAAGAGAGCAGGTGAGAAGGAAGTAAGAGCTGATGATGAAGAAAATCATCAATGTGATCGTGCCATGATGGCTGCTGCCAAGGTATCACTTCAAGTTCTTGAAAAACTGTGTTCAGACCAATGCATTATTGCATTTGCTAACATCAAAGAGGTAAATGAAAATCTTAGGGATAAAGTCTTGTCTGATGAAGTCAAATTTGAAAGGTCATTAAAAGAACTTAGAAACAAATTGGCTGAAAAGGATAAAGAGATCAGCAGTCTTAAAGAAGAGCAAAGCATAACCAAAACTCAACTACAAACTATGGTAGAAAAATACCAAGTTTGCAAAAAGGTGTTAGAGTCCACCCAAATCACATGTGAGAAATGGGTGGAATCCTGCAAAGGATATGAGTTAATGCTTGAAAAACAGATTAAAAGCAATGTGAAATTTGGTATTGGTTATAGAAAACATGATGATGAAAACACTACTGTTGAAAAATCGGTTCAAACCACTGATGTAACCACTGAGTTCATCCCCATAAACCACTGATGGTGTCAAAGCTCCAAAAGCAAAAGTCATTCCTCTTAAGGACATCCCAACAGAGGTTAAAAACTCTGTTGCAAAGGAGTCTGAAAAGAGAAAGAAAAGATCAATAACTTGTTTTGTGAATTTTGTGAAAAAAGAAATCATCTAACAAAAGACTGTTTTCATCTAAAAGCATATGATCTAAACAAAACAAGTGTCATTGTTCCTGCTGAAAGCTGCACCATCTGTGGTAAAACAAACCACATAACTCAAGCATGTGTGTATCTTAAAAAGTTTGATGTGAAAAAGAATGAATATACTGCTAAAACATCCTTGAGTCCATTAACATCATCAGTCAAATTCACCAAGAACCAACCACTGTTTGTGCCAGTTCAAATATCTGTCACAAAACAGCTGAACCAAACATCTGTCAAAAGAGATGTTCAGGTTACTGATGCCCCCCTGCAAATCAGTTCAGAAAAGGCAAGGAACAATCATCTTACCAAAGGATTCCACACGTTTATGAGACCTACAAAAGGCCCTCTAAACCCAGAGTGAACAGGCATCCTTTTGGGTACCAACAGATGATTGGTCAAAACCCACAACAGTGGTTAGAGAGAAATAGTCCTAAAACTGTCCAAACCCCTGACCTAACCACTGTCCATACATCTGCATCCATCCCAGACATTGTTGAGACCCCATCCAAAGCCTTATTGGCTTTGGAAACCCTAATGAACTAATCCTTTTACTTCATGTGCAGGGAGCTTCTGCATGCTTAGATAGTCTTTGGTATATAGATAGTGGAGGCTCCCGGCACATGACAGGATGTAAAGCCCTACTCAAAGACTTCAAAATTCATGGAGGGGGTGATATATCCTTTGGGAATAATAGTAAAGGGAAAGTTCTGGGGTCTGGTACAGTGCAATCTGGAAATGTAAAATTTGAAAATGTCAATCTGATAGACAATCTGAAATTCAATCTCCTGAGTGTTTCACAAATGAGTGATAAGGGGTATGGGTCATTCTTCACAAAGGAGTGTTGTAGGATTGTTGGACCAGAAATGGTTGAAAAGATTGAAGCAATAATAAAAACTGGAAAAACAAAACTTGTTGCTCAAAGAAGTCACAATGTTTATGTTGTTGATATGTCAAAAGAGTGTCCCAGAGCTGATGCCTGTCTGTTCTCAGCTGCCTCTAACAAAGAGACAGAACTTTGGCACAGAAGATTGGGACACACAAATTTCAAGACAATCACAGAAATTTCAAAAAATGGTCTTGTAAGAGGCTTGCCAGACAAATTGTTTTCATGTCCTGAGCACTGTGTTTCCTGTTTAAAAGGAAAACAGCATAAAAGCTCTTTTAAGTCCATTGAAGAGTCCAAAACAACCCAGTGTTTGCAAATGCTGCACATGGATTTGTTTGGCCCAGTTCAAGTCATGAGTCTCAAGAAGAAAGATATTGTTTGGTTGTTGTTGATGACTTCTCTAGGTTTACATGAACTTTCTTTTTACACTCAAAAGATGAGACTGCAGGCATTTTGCAAGACTTTGTGACACATGTTGAAAAACAATTTGACCTTCCAGTAAAAGTCTTCAGGAGTGACAATGACACATAATTCAATAATAAGGAGTTGGATGCCTTCTGTGTGAAGAAAGGGATTCTAAGGCAGTACAGCATCCCTAGAACACCAGAGCAAAATGGGGTAGTTGAAAGAAAGAACAGAACTTTGATTGAGGCTGCCAGAACCATGCTTGTTGATTCAGGTTTGCCATTAACCTTTTGGGCAGAGGCAGTAAATACTGCTTGCTACGTCCAAAACAGAGTTTTAATAAACCCCAGGCACAAAAAGACTGCTTATGAAATTTTGAATAAAATCAAACCACTGATCTCATACTTCAAGGTATTTGGCTGCCCATGCTTTATTTTGAACTTAAAAGATTCCATTTCAAAATTTGCAGCCAAAATTGATTGTGGTTATCATCTGGGATACTCAACCACTGCCAAGGCCTACAAAGTGTTTAATACACGGACCAAGGCAGTGGAGGAGACCTTGAATGTAAAGTTCAATGAACTTTCATCAATGAAAATCCCAGCAAATCCTGCAGATCTGTTTGATCTTGATAAATTTACTTTTGAAAATACTGCTGTCAAGACTAACAGTGCAGGTCCATCAGAGGATTTATCATCAGACTATGGGTATGAGATCATCATTCCTCAACAAAAGTCTGCCAATATGGGAAAAGCATCAGTTGTACAAAACAGCTGTCAAAGCTCAACCACTGCTACCTCAACAGTTGTTGACCAAAGTAGCCCATCCACCACTGCTTCCACATCAACAAACACTGCTGACAAAAGTCCCCAAACAGTGGATAAAAGTCAGCATGTGTCCACATCATTACCTCCTATTCCACCACCTTTTGAAGCCATTGCTGGATCATCAAAGTCACCAGTAGTGGTTAGCTCAGATGATACACATTTGCAGCCTTCACCAACAAATGCCATCATTCCATACCAAGGAGATTTAATCTTCTTGAGATCTCATCCACCTGATCAAATCATTGGCAACATCAATGAAGGGGTGCTCACAAGAAGACAAACCCAAAACATTTGTCTTTTTGCTGGTTTTCTATCACTCCATCAGCCAGTCAAGTACCAAGAGGCACTGAAAGACAATAGCTGGGTAGAAGCCATGCAAGAGGAGCTCCAACAATTTAAAAGACAACAAGTATGGGAGCTTGTACCACGGCCAGAAGAGGTAAGTCCCATTGGCACAAAGTGGGTCTTCAAAAACAAAACTGATGAAAGGGGTATTGTTGTCAAGAATAAAGCCAGGCTTGTGGTTCAAGGTTACAGATAGGAAGAGGGAATTGATTATGATGTAACATTCGCCCATGTAGCAAGATTGGAAGCTATAAGACTGTTCTTGGCCTTTGCTGTCAACCACAACATGAAGGTGTTCCAAATGGATATCAAAAGTGCTTTCCTCTATGGTACAATTCAATAAGAGGTGTATGTCTGTCAACCTCCAGGTTTTGAGGATCCATTTTATCCAGATCATGTCTACAGGCTAAACAAAGCCTTGTATGGCCTGAAACAAGCACCAAGGGCCTGGTATGAAACTCTTTCCACCTTTTTAGTCTCAAATGGTTTCAAAAGAGGTACCATTGATAAAACATTGTTTCTAAAATGGAGAGGAAAGGATTTAATGATTGTCCAAATTTATGTGGATGACATTATTTTTGGAAGCACATGTAATAAAATGTGTGAAGAGTTCAGGGAACTCATGACAGCTGAGTTTGAAATGAGTGCAATGGGTGAGCTGCAATGCTTTCTTGGTCTCCAAGTTCAGCAAATGCAAAATGGAACTTTCATTCATCAAAGCAAATATGCTAAAGAACCTTTAAACAAATTTGATATGAATGATTGTAAACCATGCAGCACACCCATGGCAACAAATAAGCTTGTCATGTCTGATGAAAAGGATGAGCTGATTGACCAAACACTTTATAGAAGCATGATTGGGTCTTTATTGTACCTAACTGCATCTAGGCCAGACATCATGTTTGCAACATGTGTTTGTGCAAGAAGTCAATCAGCCCCTAGAAAATCTAACCTTATTGCTGTAAAAAAGATATTCAGATACATAAAAGGTGCTCCCACACTTGGTATCTGGTATACAGCTAATGGGAATATCAAGCTTTCAGGATTTTCAGATAGTGACTTTGCTGGATGTAACACAACAAGGAAGTCCACATCAGGAGGGTGCCAGTTTCTAGGTGACTGCTTAGTTTCATGGCAAAGCAAAAAGCAAGCAGCTGTTTCAAAATCCACTGCTGAAGCTGAATACATTGCTGTTGCAAGCTGTACAGCCCAACTCCTGTGGCTTCAAAATCAGTTGCTGGATTTTGGTATCACTGCCTTAAAGACACCACTCATGTTGGATAGCCAGGCAGCAGAAAATATCATCAAAAATCCTGTTTCCCATTCAACCACCAAACACATCGACATCAGACATCACTTTGTGAGGGATTGCTATGAAAAAGGTTTGATTTCTCTGCATCATGTTCCAACTAAAGACCAGCTGGCAGATGTGCTCACAAAAGCATTAGAAACAACCACCTTTGAAAGCTTGGTCTCTAGGATTGGCATGTTAAACATGGAATAACAAGCAACATCATGTTTTTCTATGAATAAAAGCATTAAAATGTTTTCAGAAAATCAAAAATCCATCCTTAAAAATAGTTAAAAATGAGTTTTTCATTAAAATCCTTAAAAGTCTGCCATAACCACTGATTGTTCAAAAGTCTGCTCTACTTCAAAATGTCTGTCCACTGCTGAGAGTCATCCCCTGTCCTCTCATTTCCTTGATAAACTCTGTTGTTCAAAAGCAGTGTCTTATCCACTGATAGTGAAAATCATCCACTGCTTCCATTTGTTACCGTTGTAACCACTGTCTTCATCAGTAACTTTCACAAAAGTACTGTCCTTCATTTCATCAGGGGCTGGCATGTGGGCAGTACATAGTGGCCAGACCTTTTGTAACCGCTGCCATGTCAGCCTTCACTTTTTCCTCTATAAAACCCCCACTTCACATCAAAACAGGGTTTTACTGTCGAATTGAATTCTCAAAAATTCTCTTCTCAAAGCAGTTTCTTCATCAAATTCCTTCAACACCTTCTTCGATCATCATCTTCAAAATGACAAAATCGAAATCATCTGCAAAACCCACTCCCAAATCATCTTCGAAAGAAGCCTCTCAAAAGGCTAAACCCACTGAAATTCCACACAAACCATCTCACAATCTTCTGGGTCTCCTCACAAAACCCGGCACTATAGAAGCTTTCGATTCCATCCTTGCTACCATATCTACATCAAAGTACAAAACTCTGTTAACCGCAGATGCACCAATTTACTTGACAACCCAAAGAGAGTTTTGAAAGAATGCAACCCTTGAAAAACAAGGAGACGCTGTAATAGCCATCAACTCTTCTCTAAAGGGTAAAGACGTCAAGATTACACCACAATCCATCTCAGAGGTCTTTCAACTCGACGATCAGGAAGGTAAAATTACTTTTCCCAAAAATGAGTTAAAAAATGATTTTCTGGAAAGAGGGTATGCAGAAGTAAAAAAGGACACCTTACAAAAAGGTTACTTCCCTTCTGCAACACGATTTTTATTTCATACCCTCCTACTGTGTGTTTCAAACAAAACAACAGCTTTCAATGAAATACCATTAAAAATTCAAAATCTGGGATATGCTATTCTACAAGGAGAAAATTTTAATTATTCCCGGGAAATTTTTAATGATTTGGTTAAAAATGTTGAAACAAAGGCATTCCTACTGTGTCCAAGATTTCTGAGTTATTATTTTGAAAAGAAACTTGGTAAGAATGATCCTTCTGCAATAAAACAAGGTGAATCTCTTCAAATGCACAGCTTAACTGCTGAAACTTTTACAAGAATGTCAACACCTTGCAAAACACAAGCAGAGGTGCCTAAGCAGAATTTAGCAGCTACCACTGCTCCTCAGGTATCTGCTGCTGAGCCCACTGCTCAAGGTGATCAAAGTAGCAAAACAACTGCTTTGAAACCCACACCTACAATCACCAAAAAGCCAACAAAAAGAAAAACTCAAAAACCCCCCAAACCCATCAAAAAGGCAACTCTGGAGGATGAGATACCAGAGCTACTGCCAGTGACAACACAAAAGTCACAAGAAACAACTGCTGCTACTTCCTCACAGCAGTTGGTACAAATATCTCAATCCATAACCGAAACTCCTCCTGCTTCTTCTCAAAAAGAACAGGTTGTACACATAGGGACTCCACAATATGATGCTCTGGAAACACTCGCTTCCATCATCCACAGCCCAATGCCCGGGGCAAATTCTCTTTCTACACCAAACATCACATCCACAACTCCCCCACCAACTAAACTTTTGTTGGATGCAATTAATTTGAACCAGGCACTAACCAGTCCTTCTCAATCACTTATCAAAGATAACATGCCTCAACAAATGACTGGGTCTGATGTATCAATCTTTGCTAACCCACCAACACAACCTGAGGAGGTTACACCCCTTGAGTTACACGTAATTCTTGGTGGTATTCCAGGTGAAGCAGTCACTACAAGTGCTGAACCCACTGGTTTGAACTTGGACAGTGGTTACATTAATAAGACTTCCTTGGAGGCAATTCCTTCCATAGCACCACTGACATCCACCAGTGGATTTGTTTTGACCATTGGCAACATCAAAAGGTTGTCAAGTGTTGAAGGAAGAAGACCCCAGTACCAAGAAAAAGGGGCATCAGTGGTTAATGTTTGGAGTACACTCCCTACCTCAACCACTGATAAAACCACTGCTAGTGGGAAATCAGATGATCCCATTAAATTGGGTGATGGTTTAAAATATCTGGAATTGACGAAACGAGTTGACAAACTGGATACAGCAGTTGCAGATATCAAAGACATGCTACAACAGTTGTTGAAAGTACAAAAGAAGCGATCCACTGCTGTTCCACCTCAAGCACCTACTCCATCACAAGCAACTGCTACAAATGAGCTCTGGAATCTATTTCAACCTTTTCTCCAACAACAAAAGCACATGGCTGATCAGCAACATGAAATACATGTACAAGAGCTGAGAAACATCATGGAGTCTAGGTTCAAGAACACACAAGCAGACATCAAGGCTCTCAAGGCCCATTTATTGAAAACCACTGGCACTGCTCCTCCAACCGTTCTTTTTATTGATCAACTTCCCCCAGATAATGCCAAAAAGGGGGAGAAAATTCAGGAGTGGAAGAAGAAGGGAATAGATGATGGTCTCTACATTGAACCAGAAAAAGATGCTATGACCAGAAATATTCCTTTGCCAGATGGTAGCAAAAAGGTTGATGTTTCCCAAAATGCACTTGATGAAGCTATAGCAAGTGTAAAAAGGGACAGGGTGTAGGTCCCGTTTTGAATCCGAAACGATTGCGAAACAGACGTGACACGTGCGGAATCCGTGTACGTGAGTGACCGAAACACAAGAAACGTAATCAATCTGTGATTCTATAAAACGTATGAAAGATACAAGCACCTCGAATCACCTTTTGCCTTTCTCTCTCTACTTTCTCTCTCTATCCTCTAAGCTTCAAACTCTCCAAATGGCAAAAGTCTCTAATTCTAACCCTACCTCATCTATTTATAGGCCAAGGCTTATAAGAGCTTTCCTCTTATTTACAATATTGCCACCTTGCCTTTTCTATCTAATATTACAATGTAAGGCTAGAAATAAACTGTATCAGCTACGATTTGAGATGACGGAGGCGATAGACATAAATGCACTAACAGACTCCCCCTTGGATATTGTCGTAGTCAATCTCAATCATTGAGTCAAACTCGTAGCTTCTGGTCTTTCTCTCTCTCACTGAGTCTTCTTGAAGCTTTAACACATTTTCAGCAACGAAGACTCCCTCTTGCTCGAACAGAATCCCCGTGGATCTGTCTTCAGCTCCAGCTCCCCCTTTCGGTAAACTCTTCAGGCTCCCCCTGTCGTCAAGCTTCCGTGCTTTGGGATCGACACCTGGCTTTTCGGTTACAAGCTCTTCCGGGAAAGAATCCTGGCTTCTATGCACGCTTCCCCTTGCGTTGAGCTCGTCTTCAGACTCCCCCTTAGACTCGGCTATCGGGATCGTAGTCTGGAATCTGCAATCCTCAAACATTTATAAGAACAAACGTTTTACAGTGAAAACATTTTCAGTTGTCCAGGTATCGTAACCTGGCTCTATTAAAATTTCTAAATCAAAATCCTGGCTCTAAGATATAATAATATGAATATATCCAGGAATGCTTGATACTCTCCCCCTATCAACATGCTTCAAAGATTTGGCAGTTTCAACGAACCGGATCGAAAACTGGCTCTATTACAGATTTTAACAATATAAGCATCCAAATCCTTCATGGTTAATCATCCAAGTTCAAATTAATGACCTTGGAGATATCACAAACTGTTTTTGATTTTCGATTTTAAAAATTTCAAGTTTCAAATTAATGAACTTGTTTTATTTTTCAGAAACACAATCAGCATACTTAGATTTTGAAACTCAGCATCCCAGACATCGGTTGTCGAAAATAAAGCAGAATCAAAAATCTTTTTGAATTTTCTGAAAATATAAAGCAGTAAAGAAATATGTATAAACATATTTACAAACAATATTTTTGTTTTGAGTTTGCGTCAGAGGATCATATCAGTTTTTGACAAGTCACAAGTACCGTTGAGCTTATTTTCACATTAAGAATTAAACAATTCACTTAGATTGTCGATATACTGGTCCACTTAAATTTTCATACAAACTTCAACTGATTCAGGATACGAATTAGATGTTTTAAGAACTTAAACTCATTCACGTGTCCCACCTCTTGAATATACTCCCGTATCTAGATCCCAATATTCAGTCTTACAGGTGAGTATACCTAGATGATATATGTAAGGGGAATAAATTATAGTACGAAACCGTGAGAGCTCAGGTCAGAACTTCCGTTCAGCAGAGAGATGACGGCTCGACTTTTGGTGTGTCCCCTTTAGAGGATCTTTTGTTACAACAGCCATGAATAGAATTTTTCAATGTTTCATCATTTTTTAGCTGAGGGTTGTGCTATGTTTCAAACAATGCGGAAAGTATTCTCCGGGGACTAGGCCATTGCTTCCGCAAAATCAGAAGTCCCGGGATAATACCCCAGATATCACTATGTATAAAGACCTAGTATCTCAGAAAGAGGGGTCCTTCAAACGAGATTTCAGGGGTTACCTATATATCCAAGTAGTGTTCCTCATGAAATAAGCAAGTTTGAATTTAAGTTTATATCCCGAACAAGTTTACTAAATGTATAAAAACCTATCGGCATATCATCAGTGAGACTGTTTAACGCTATTTAAACATTACAATTCTTTAGCGTACTGTAACTGTCTACCGATGTACTATCATTTCCTCTTTTTACACAAAACTCATTTTTGAATTTTATCATGTTTTTGGCTTTTTCAAATTTTCAAATGTTTTTGGATTTTCTAATGACAATTTCTTACTCCCCCTAAAATGCAAAACCATTTAAAGAAAATTTGACAACCCGATGTAGATAGCTTTGTCTCGCCATCCATTTTCTACTTCACATGCTCTGATTTGCAGAAAATATAACGTACCCCCATGATTTACAACCCATTGATTTTCGACAGTTTGAAAACCGTTTTTCAATCTTGTGAAAGTAATCATGTTTGTTCAGCCGTGAGGGTTTCGGCGTTTTCAATCTCCATATTTTTGAATTTTTCAAAATTTTGACAAAACAAAAACATATTTTTGGTTTTTTTCAAAATTTTTCAATTTTTAGGGTTTTTGAAATATTGTTTATTTATTTACAGAAAACAAACAAACTAAACTCCCTGTTTCAACCAACACAGGGTTCAGCAGCCATCTCCTCCTGTAGTGCCAGGCTGCTCCAACTTCCATTCTCACAATCTTCGATTGTGTTGAGCACCTGCACATTAAAACTACTTCAATTTACTTGAACAATTTAGCCCAGGTCTGTTGGACCTTAGGCATTTCAACACAATATGTATCATTCAATTTCGGAAAATTTTTGTCAGTTTTCTCAAAAACTTTTTCATCTTTGACTTCAACCTTTTCATCATTCTTAGAAGTCACTTGTTTCTTAACCACCCAGTTCTGTCCTTTTGAAGCACTTCTCTTGTAAAATCGTGACTCATTTTGATTATTTTGACTTTGAACAACTTTTGGTTTCCAAAATTGATTTGGCTTTGTCATATCAACTGATGTTTGCCAACTTTGTGTTGTTCTGAATCTGGGTGTGTGAGAAATCTGTGTTTGTTTTGAATTAGACCTAGTCTGTTTTGGTTTCCAAGTTTGATTCGAAGCAAACTTGTTTGTGTTGTACCTCCAAGTTTGTTTTGAATCAGACCTAGTCTGTTTTGGTTTCCAAGTTTGATTCGAAACAAACTTATTTGTGTTGTACCTCCAAGTTTGTTTCGAATCAAATCTGGTTGACCTTGGTTTCACATCTTCAGATTTCTGTTTTTCAACATCAATAGGCTTTGGATTTGGACACTTTCGAGCAACATGTCCAATTTGATCACATTTAAAACACACTTTCTTTGAAACATCCTTGGCCTGTTGTTGTTTCTTTTTCATAGCATCAAACTCCGCATTAGACTGTTGTCCAATTTTGAGTTTTTCTTCTTCTGCTAAACTTTTTCCTTGAACAAAACTTGTTTTAACCTGAACATTTTTCTTCCAATTTTGTTTCTTTTTATAACCCAAACCAGCCTTCATGTTTTTCTTCTTAAAACCAGGTTTGTTATAAAAAGATTTATGACCTTTACCAGCAAACTTTGAAATTTCCGACTTCTCAATCTCAACCATTTTGAAAACTTTATCGACCTTCTCTGAAATCACATTCTGAATCGGGAATACAACATCTAAGAATAGTTTGTCCGATCCAATCATGGTATAGACCAATCCCTTTGAATCATCATTCAAATTTTTCTCGGATTTTGTGTTTTTCAGATATCCATCATAAAGATTTCCTTCATCTTCATCCTGTGATTCAGACTTACCTTTTGTAGACTCATCTTTCAAAACGCTTTCAACAACCTTACTTACCACCTCTGAATCATTAGCATCATCAGATTTGGAGTAAGTCACATCGATACTTTCAGGTAACTGGTCAGCTATGTTCAAACCCTTTGCCACCTTTTCCTCATCATAAAAAGTATAATTGTTTCTCAATGATGGTGGTACCTGATGAAATTCTGAACCAATACCCTTCTTGCAATTGTCAGTATCTTTGTTATCTGGTGTGATGTTGAAAATGCGTTCAAGAATGTACGAAGAGTTATGATAACTTTGAAGTTTTGTCACAACCTTTTCTTTTTCAGCCAAGACTTGTTTAAGATTAGCAATTTCATCAACACATTTGTTTAATTCAATTTTCTTTTCTTTAAACTTTCTTTCATACATTTCTTTAGTGACTAAAGTTACTGACAATCTTTGATCAAAACTTTTGACTTGGCTCTTCAAAGTATCATAAGCTTCTTGTACTCTCTGACTCGACCATTTTAAAACATCATACTCTTTTTGAAAATCTTGAAACTTATTTTCTTTTTCAACACAACCAACACATTTTGCTGTACACATTTGTTTGTACACATCATTTTCTTTTTCAAGATCTTGACATTTCTGTGTCAGCTTTTCAACTTTTAGTTTCAAAATTTCTTCTTTTTCAATCATTTCTTTACATTTTGTTTTGAAAATATTTTCAAGTTTGCTTGTTTCAATATCTTTTGTTTTGATTGTTTCATCTTTTTCAATACAGGCTTTGCACATTTCTATGCAATTCCTGCATTTGTTCTCATTTTTGTCAACAATTTCAACACTCGATAGATCAGAAGATTCATTTACCTCTGTCTCTTTCAGCACCAGTTCATCTGTCTGATCTTCCTTTTTGTTCTCTTCTTCTTCTTCTTCTTCTTCTTCTTCTTCTTTCCGTTCTTCTTCAATCTTCTGCTCTTCCTCAGCAGCAAGCTTTGCAGTAATCTTCACTTCTTCAACTCTTCTTCTTTTCTCTTCTTCATTTCCACTACCTTTGGTAGACTTGCTTCAAAAACTTCTTTTATCTTGTTCATTAAATCCGGCAAGTAACCTTTATCAGAAAGCCTTCTTGTGTTGAAAGTGCCCTCATTTGGAAACAAATTGGTTACTACATCAAAATCCACTTTTGACGGATCAACTACTGGATTACCCTGTGGGTCCATGTAACACTCTAGTTCTACATTCCATCTCTTGGCTCTTTGTGCTTCCTTAAATGGTTCATTCAACTTGCTAATCTCCCATCTTGCACTGTCTCTTCTCCACCAACTATCATGATCAACATTTGTGACAAATGCATATCCAACTGCATCTTCTTTAGGGCAAACTTGACTCCAGTCGTAACCTTCATCGTCATGTATAACTGCAAGAGCCCTTGATTTTTCTTCAGGTTGCTTCAATCTTGGTGGTTCTGATTTGTTCTGATGATAAATCGCTTTCTTGTAATAATCTTCTTTGAACGGGTTTTCAGAATCATCAGCATACGCATTTCTGCACTCGCGCTTAAAGTGACCTTTCTGTTTGCATTTAAAACATGTCACCTTAGACTTGTCAAATCCCAGTTTGGTATATGGTCCACCAATTGACTTCCTCCCCGTGATCTCCATGAACCGTTGTGCCCGACGAACCGCACTTGCCATGCACCATCTTATATCAATCAGTTCCATCTCCTCGGGGTCTATTTGATCGTAATCTTCTTTCGTCAAGTTGGTGTAGCCAATCTTCCCTGCAACAAGGCTTTCATACGATTCAAGTACAGATGCCAAGAAAACCATCTGTTGTTTTGCTGACTCTTCACTAAAATTCTGCCCATTTTTCAGATCCACTGCGATATTACACTGGAATAAATTCTTTGAAGCAGTTTGGCTTGAAGTTGTTGAAGAAGATCCACCGTGAAAACCACTGTGAGGACTTGCATTGTTTACGGAGTTTGAGCTTTCTGCAGAAAACGCTGTTCTTGGAGACCCAGCTTGTGGTAGATTTCCTCGGTAGTACAGCTCCACATTCTGCTGATGAGTTGGATTGTTGATTTTAGACTTCTTGATTTCCAGCTCATGGCTTTCCAATCTCTCAATGAGCAAATCCACAGTTAAATCTTCAGGCTTGATTGTGTTTTTCAACATTAAAGCAAAGTATTGCCAATCTTGCTCATTCGGCAATGAATCAAACAATCTGTCAACCAGCTCTTCCTGAGAATACACAATTTCATATCTTGCCAACTCCATCTTCAAATGTCCAAATCTTTCAATCATTTTGGAAACAGACTCGTTCTTTAAGCAACCAAACAAATCAAACTTTTTACGTAACAGTTTCTTTTTGTTTTTCACAATCTCAGCACTACCTACACATTTTCTCTCTATAGCTTCCCACAAACCTTTTGAAGTTTTTGCTTGTTCGAGTAACGAAATAATATCTTCTCTTACTAACTGTTTGATCAATGTTATCATTTTATATTCAGCCACAACATTTTTTATATCTTTTTCTGTAAACTCTTTTTCTTCTACTAACTCTCCTCCTTCTTTCACTGGTTCTGTATATTCATTTTTCAATTTTAACCAGCTTTCAGGAGCGAAAGCTTTTACCCAACCCTCAAACCGATTTTTCCACCAGTTATAATCTTCAATCTTCATTAGCTTCGGTGGTTTCTGTTGGCTTCCATACATATTGTCATATTTCAAATTTTCTGAAATCTCTTTCGAATACTCTCTTATTTCAGATCTTCTTTCGGATGATTCTGAAGTAAAGGCATTGTAGAACGTGTTATAAAATTCTTCACCGCTGCTCGACATCTTCAAATTTTGTCTTGAATTTGCACTTTGGATATCTTCAATCACAAGAACATGAATTACCTGAATCACGCAAACAACAATGATTAGTTCTAAAAATTATCAAACAACTTGAATCAGACGGGTATCCGATCAAGTGAGTCAACACAAGTCAACAGTGAAGATAATCTCGTGACAACGTTGTCCGCTCAGATGGATCAATAGTCAATCGGATAATGTTGGCCCAATCGGATGAGATCAGCCCACTCGGATGGGTGTCTTCAAACGGATGGAGATCCGGATGATGATTTGTTCGAGTGAGTTATCCGCACGAGTGGGGATCCGGACGAATGACTTATCCGTGCGAGTGAGGATCCGGATGGTGTAATCCGTGCGAGTGAGGATCCGGATGGTTTATTCGTGCGAGTGCTCCGGTTTGTTTATTCTTGCGAGTGATGTAATCCGTGCGGATATTGTAATCCGTGCGGATAATGTAAGCTGACTCTTTGACACAAACCGACAAAACTTGAGTTGATCGATTGGCACTTTGACTCTTTGACTGATCACATGTAATACAGACAACTATTATTGGGTAATGATAATCACGTGATAACTTTTCAATATCAACTTCACATGCAAAATGGTCAGACAATTAAAATGTTCACATGGCTAAGACACTTAATTAATGCACATTCACATGTTCACCGAATATGTTGACTGACAAACCTGAATATGTTGACTAAAATGATAGACACGGATTGTTATCCGCGCGGAGAAGTTGTCCGTGCGAGTGGATTGCTATGACCCGGATTGTTGTTCGTGCGGATGAGTTGTCCGTGCGGACAAGTTGTCCGTGCGAGTGGTTTATTCGTGCGGACAAATTATCCGCGCGAGTGATTAATCCGTGCGGACAAGTTATCCGCGCGAGCAATCAGTCAACAAAGGTCAACACGGATTGATATCCGCACGGGTAATAATCCGCTCCGAGAGGTCAACTTAAGTCAAACCGGATAAACTATCCGCACGAGGATGTTATCCGTGCGAGTAACCAGTCAACAAGTCAACACGGATAGTTTGTCCGTGCGAGTGGGTCAACAAGTCAACACGGATTGTTTATCCGCGCGAACAATCAATGTTATCCGCACGAATAGATGATGATGCTTATCTGCAGGAGTAGTAACCTGAATCAGTCAAATAAGTCAAACATCTTTTAAATGAATTGCAAATAAGGAATCTTTAGACTAATTGTTATCCGTGCGAGTAAACTAGTCAACAATAGTCAATGCGGATTTTTTATCCGCACGGATTGTCATCCGTGCGGTGAACGACAGCAACAGTTTTCAACATTTTACAACTTTTTCGAACCACAAAAATTCAGATTTCTCACAAACGGCTTCGAATTAAGATCTGAAAATTTGTAGGCTTGTAGATCAATGAATTTAGCACAACATATACAAATTTTAGCCGATTTTAACCGTAAAAGGTTGATTAATTTGACGTTTTTCAGATAAAATCGTGATGAAGTGAAAAAGATGAAGAAATAGATCGAATCTGATGCAAATTGAGATCTGAATCTGATGAATTTCTGAGCGAATTCGTGTGATTGATCTGTGCAATCGAGCTCCTGCTCTGATACCACTTGTAGGTCCCGTTTTGAATCCGAAACGATTGCGGAACAAACGTGACACGTGCGGAATCCGTGTACGTGAGTGACCGAAACACACGAAACGTAATCAATCTGTGATTCTATAAAACGTATGAAAGATACAAGCACCTCGAATCACCTTTTGCCTTTCTCTCTCTACTTTCTCTCTCTATCCTCTAAGCTTCAAACTCTCCAAATGGCAAAAGTCTCTAATTCTAACCCTACCTCATCTATTTATAGACCAAGGCTTATAAGAGCTTTCCTCTTATTTACAATATTGCCACCTTGCCTTTTCTATCTAATATTACAATGTAAGGCTAGAAATAAACTGTATCAGCTACGATTTGAGATGACGGAGGTGATAGACATAAATGCACTAACACAGGGAGGCAAAGGATATGTCAAGGTGGAATGAGGAGAAAAGAGCTTACATGGAGCTAAATGCGCAGGGTTGTTCTGAGCCAAAGGATGCTAAAAATCCTAAGCCAAAAAGAAATCCCACTACAAAAGTGAGGGAACCCAAGTCCATCCCATCCAGACTCACAAAGCATACTCCAAAACCACCATCCAAAAGCCTTCAACATCAAACCTCCACCCAAAACAGCTGTTGTAACTCCTGCTGTATCAACTTCTGTTGGTACTTCAGAGGTTTCAACATCTGTTATCACTTCAACACACACCACAACCACTGCCTTACCACCATCACCATCACCATCACCACCAAAAACAACCTCACCACCATCGCCTCCTGCCAAAAAGCAGAAGACAACAAATGTTACAACATCTGCTGTAATGACAACAGTGGTTGAAACACCAGTTGTTTCAACAGCTGTTAGTCAATCACAAATCACTGCACTTAAATCACCACCACTGGTCCACCCAAAACATCATCTGCCTCTCCTATAAGAAAGAGGAGAAGGATTTTCATACCAGATGATGATTCACCATCACCACCAACATCTTCAAAATCTTTATCACTTGTTACAATACCCAAACTTGTTCCTCTCTCATCAGCTCAAATTCAAAAGCCCTTAGCTCCTGCAGGTGTTCAATTCCCTCTCGAACTTATAGCAGTCAGAGAAGAAATCAAATCTTTCTACTATGAGGATGATCCTGCTAAAAGGAAATTTCCATCTGTTAAAGGATATCCCAGGCCTAACATGTCACACCCCAATCGATGGCGGAATCATTGGGGCATGGCACTGAGCGAAACAGATTGTCCAGAAGTTTCCATAACAATTATCATTACCATTCAATTTAAATAATACGTCCCATACCGTATCTCAAACAGCAAAATAATTATTACAGACATAAATCCAGGCAAATATTCTGTTCCGACAACTCAGATTTAAATAGACAGCAATTGTTTATCTGCTTCTAGAGACCCTTGATTCGTTATCTACAGAAAACTATTTGGTGGGCTCTAAAGCGTTATTCTAGCTTCAAATTCCTACCACATATGCATCCTAAGCACCTGTCACATACGTTAAAATAAAGTCAATACATAAAATGTAAAGGTGAGCATACAAGTTTGATAATAGCATAACATGTAAAGGTGAGCATACAAGTTCAAATGACGAGATGCGTAAGCTATGACCTTGTCCCGTTGCATGAGAACACAACCAAGACCAAGGTTGGAAGCATCACAGTAAACAATGAAATCATTGTTTCCGTCGGGCAATGTGAGAACAGGAGCGTTGCAAAGCATGTGCTTGAGGGTTTGAAAGGCAGTCTCTTGTTTAGTTCCCCAAACAAAAGGCTTGTCTTTATGCGTGAGAGAGGTAAGCGGCACAGCAATCTTCGAGAATCCTTCGATAAATCGTCGATAATAGCCCGCTAGTCTGAGAAAAGAGCGGACTTCAGACGGGTTCTTAGGTATAACCCAGCTCTTGACAGCTTCAATCTTTGCAGGATCGACGTGAATACCTTGACTATTTACAATGTGACCCAGAAACTGAACTTCCTCCAACCAGAATTCGCACTTGGAGGACTTGGCATAGAGTTGGTTCCCCTGGAGTAACTCGAGAACCAAACGTAGATGTTGCGCGTGTTCGGCTTTCGATTTGGAATAGATCAAGACATCGTCGATGAATACAATGACAAAACGGTCGAGATATGGTTTACACACACGATTCATCAGATCCATGAAAACCGCTGGTGCGTTGGTTAGACCAAAAGGCATGACAACGAATTCGTAGTGGCCGTAACGAGTAAGAAACGCGGTTTTGGGTATATCTTCCTCTTGAATACGTAGCTGATGATATCCAGAACGTAGGTCGATTTTGGAGAAACACGTAGCGCCTTGTAGTTGATCAAACAAATCGTCGATACGAGGTAGGGGATAGTGGTTCTTGATAGTTAAATTATTCAATTCCCGATAGTCGATGCACATCCGGAATGACCCGTCCTTCTTTTTGACGAAAAGGACTGGCGCGCCCCAAGGAGAGGTGCTCGGGCGAATGAAGCCTTTCTAAAGTAATTCCTGGAGTTGGGTTGAGAGTTCGCGCATTTCGGACGTCGCAAGTCAATAAGGAGCTTTGGCGATAGGGTTGGCTCCTGGAATGAGGTCGATACGAAAGTCGATATCACGACTTGGCGGTAGTCTGGGAAGATCCTCTGGAAAAACATTAGGAAATTCTCGAACCACAGGAACGTCCTTCACTTCCTTCTTCTCTTTCTTTTCCTTCTCTGCTACTACAATTTTAGTCAAGAAAGCCCTGTATTCCTTGCGGAGATACTTGCTGGCTTGCACGCATGACATAAGCTTGAGCCCCTTTGAAGTAGTATCGCCATAAACACACAATAAGTCACCATTTGCAAGCGAAAAACGAATCATCTTGTCAAAGCACACAACTTCAGCATGGTTTTCTCGAAGAAAGTCCATGCCTACTATGACGTCGAAACTTCTGAGTTGCATAGGAATAAGGTCAATTGGGAAGATGTGATTGCTGAGCTCAAGAGTATAATCACGGAT
>JARYGA010038486.1:0-2500 GCA_030545235.1 Helianthus tuberosus
ATCTCCTCCAGACAATAATACCCAACATAGCTGACAAGCTCAACCGACTTTTCCCATAGGCACGCTTGCCTGAATACCTATGGGGCCATGCAGGAACTACGTCGTCGGTCGATGATACATATTGGGCGTGCCCAATTCCACCGCGAGCAAGCAACGCCCCTATAGGCAGATTCCACCCGCTTGAACTAGCAATTGCGGGCTGGCTGTGCTGCCGGAACGTTACCTTAAAGCCAGCATCCTTGTGCCATCATCTCCTCCAGACAATAATACCCAACATGGCTGACAAGCTCAACAGACTTTTCCCATAGGCACGCTTGCCTCAATGCCTATGGGGGTGCCAAACTACCGAAGTGGGGCTCAGCATGCGTTTGACACCTCTTTCCTCTCCCTTGGGCACTCTTGGGGTAAAGACAACCGTCTCATCTCGCTCACAATGCATGTGCTTGCCTTGGCCTTGGCTTGGCCTTGGCATGCCTTCCTAGCACATGCTTCTCCTTGGCATGCCATCCCAGCACACACCAAGGCATGCCATCCCAGCACATGCCTTGGCATGCCATCCCAGCACATGCCTCTCTACCCCAAGAGTACTACCACCCCCCTATATATACATTCTGCACAAAAAGTAAAGTGACAGGAACAGACATTAATTTTTTGAGAAATCATAATTTTTGAAGGCAAGCACGTGGTCAGCCACGCTTTCAGGTCGTCGTGCGGGAACAAGGGCAGCGTGCTGGGCAGCGTGCTAGGCAACATGCCATGATGTGGGGCGCTTCCAAGGCAGCATGGCTTGTTTACTAGGCAACATGGTGCAATGTGTGGGGCATCGATCGATTAACTAGCAAACGTCGTTGTTGCTTGTAGGCATCGTGTGGGGCATTTACAAGGCACCGGGCTTGATTTATAGGCAACGGGGCTTGGGGAGACCGACGCCTTGCTTGTATAGGCTTTAAACCTCGCGTCTCGTGTGCTTCTATCTTGCCCTTGCTTGGGCACAGGGGTTGCTCAAGCCCCTGGTCTCCCCTATATATACATTTTGCACAAAAATTAAAGTGACAGGAACAGACATTAATTTTTCGAGGAATCATAATTTTCGAGGTTTACTGGTCGTCGAGGCAACGTGGGCAGGCAACGTGGGGGGGAGGGGCGCTTGGTGGGGGGAGGGAGGGGAGAGGGGCGCTTGTTCTCGGTCATCGTTGGGGCATTTGTGCTGTTATGCGCGCGCCACCAGCCTCCTTTGGCTTGGGCGCTCAGCTACCTTGCCCGGGCATGGGCTGCTCAACACCCACCCCTCCCCTATATATACATTTTGCACAAAAAGCTAAGTGACAGGAACAGACATTAAATTTTTGAGGAATCATAATTTTTCAAAACCCCATCAAACGACGTCGGATTGGCATGAAATTTTGCGTGAGACCTCGGTAACGTGTTTTAAGGGGTTTGGATGAAAAAAATTCAGTTTTCGGGTCCCGAGGGCCCGTTGGCCCGGCTCGGTCGGCCCGTGACGCTTGTTTGGCGTGGATTGTCCGTAACCCCATGAAAGAACGTCGGATCGTCGCGAAACTTTACGTGGCTGTTGTAGGGCCCAAGTAGGGTCGTTTCGGGTCACGGGCCGATTTGATCGGGTCAAAACGTTGACTGGGCTCGGGTCGGGACCGAGCGCCCGTGTGGTTCAACCATAGCCGTATCAAACGAGGTCGGAACGGCACCAAACTTCATGTGAGCCATCGGGACAAGTTGACGGTGGTCTTGGGAAAGAATAATCTGGATTCGGGCCTGCGGGCCCGGTACGTCCGTTTTCTCGGGATTCTTCGTAACAGCACCAAACGACGTCGGACAGCCACGAAAGCTGACACGGTTGTTCACGGGCATTCTTATGGTGGTGTCGGGTCACGGCTTCACGTCTCGGGTCAACGTGTTGACCGGGCCATGTTCGGGCCCGATTTGTCGTTGGGCCTTGGGTCGGGCCCGTTGTGCTCGGATCGACACCAAACTTTGTACAGGTTGTTCACGGGCCATTCTTACGTGGTTTGTGAACAGGAGTTCACGTTCTCGGGTCAGGTCTTCATTTGGGCCTTGTTCGGGCCCGATGTGTCGTTGGGCCTTGGAGCGGGCCCGTTGAACGTCGGATCGCCACGAAAGTTGACACCGTTGCTCGCGGACATTCTTATGGTGGTGTCGGGCCACGGCTTCACGTTTCGGGTCAACGTGTTGAACGGGCCTTGTTCGGGCCCGATGCCGTTGGGCCTTGGGTCGGGCCCGTTATGCTCGGATCGACACCAAACTTTGTGAAGTTGTTCACGGGACATTCTTACGTGGTTTGCGATCACGACTTCACGTTCTCGGGTCTGTTTCGATGTATCATTGGGCCTTGGATCGTCCCAGTTGTACTCGTTTCGACACCAAACTTGACGTGGTTGTTCACGGTCGATGTGTTGACCGGAGACCTCGATCGGGCCCGATGTGTTGACCGGAGACCTTGATCGGACCCGTTGTGTGGTTG
>JARYGA010038486.1:10000-12500 GCA_030545235.1 Helianthus tuberosus
TAGCCCTCAGCAACACATGTTGAGCACTTCGTTGGGTCGATGATAGATATTGGGCGTGTCCCAAATCCACAGCAAGCAAGCAACACCCCTATAGGCAGATTCCACCCGCTTGAACTAGCAATTGCGGGCTGGCTGTGCTGCCGGAATGTTACCTTAAAGCAAGCATCCTTGTGCCATCATCGGTCCAGACTACAGCTAACATGGGTGTTGGCAAGCTCGAGCGACTTTACCCATAGGCACGCTTGCCTGAATACCTATGGGGCCATGCAGGAACTACGTCGGTTGATGATAGATATTGGGCGTGTCCCAATTCCACAGCAAGCAAGCAACGCCCCAATAGGCAGATTCCACCCGCTTGAACTAGCAATTGCGGGCTGGCTGTGCTGCCGGAACGTTACCTTAAAGCAAGCATCCTTGTGCCATCATCTCGTCCAGACAATAATACCCAACTTGGCTGACAAGCTCAAGCGACTTTACCCATAGGCACGCTTGCCTGAATACCTATGGGGCCATGCAGGAACTACGTCGTCGGTCGATGATACATATTGGGCGTGCCCAATTCCACCGCGAGCAAGCAACGCCCCTATAGGCAGATTCCACCCGCTTGAACTAGCAATTGCGGGCTGGCTGTGCTGCCGGAACGTCACCTTAAAGCCAGCATCCTTGTGCCATCATCTCCTCCAGACAATAATACCCAACATAGCTGACAAGCTCAACCGACTTTTCCCATAGGCACGCTTGCCTGAATACCTATGGGGCCATGCAGGAACTACGTCGTCGGTCGATGATACATATTGGGCGTGCCCAATTCCACCGCGAGCAAGCAACGCCCCTATAGGCAGATTCCACCCGCTTGAACTAGCAATTGCGGGCTGGCTGTGCTGCCGGAACGTTACCTTAAAGCCAGCATCCTTGTGCCATCATCTCCTCCAGACAATAATACCCAACATGGCTGACAAGCTCAACAGACTTTTCCCATAGGCACGCTTGCCTCAATGCCTATGGGGGTGCCAAACTACCGAAGTGGGGCTCAGCATGCGTTTGACACCTCTTTCCTCTCCCTTGGGCACTCTTGGGGTAAAGACAACCGTCTCATCTCGCTCACAATGCATGTGCTTGCCTTGGCCTTGGCTTGGCCTTGGCATGCCTTCCTAGCACATGCTTCTCCTTGGCATGCCATCCCAGCACACACCAAGGCATGCCATCCCAGCACATGCCTTGGCATGCCATCCCAGCACATGCCTCTCTACCCCAAGAGTACTACCACCCCCCTATATATACATTCTGCACAAAAAGTAAAGTGACAGGAACAGACATTAATTTTTTGAGAAATCATAATTTTTGAAGGCAAGCACGTGGTCAGCCACGCTTTCAGGTCGTCGTGCGGGAACAAGGGCAGCGTGCTGGGCAGCGTGCTAGGCAACATGCCATGATGTGGGGCGCTTCCAAGGCAGCATGGCTTGTTTACTAGGCAACATGGTGCAATGTGTGGGGCATCGATCGATTAACTAGCAAACGTCGTTGTTGCTTGTAGGCATCGTGTGGGGCATTTACAAGGCACCGGGCTTGATTTATAGGCAACGGGGCTTGGGGAGACCGACGCCTTGCTTGTATAGGCTTTAAACCTCGCGTCTCGTGTGCTTCTATCTTGCCCTTGCTTGGGCACAGGGGTTGCTCAAGCCCCTGGTCTCCCCTATATATACATTTTGCACAAAAATTAAAGTGACAGGAACAGACATTAATTTTTCGAGGAATCATAATTTTCGAGGTTTACTGGTCGTCGAGGCAACGTGGGCAGGCAACGTGGGGGGGAGGGGCGCTTGGTGGGGGGAGGGAGGGGAGAGGGGCGCTTGTTCTCGGTCATCGTTGGGGCATTTGTGCTGTTATGCGCGCGCCACCAGCCTCCTTTGGCTTGGGCGCTCAGCTACCTTGCCCGGGCATGGGCTGCTCAACACCCACCCCTCCCCTATATATACATTTTGCACAAAAAGCTAAGTGACAGGAACAGACATTAAATTTTTGAGGAATCATAATTTTTCAAAACCCCATCAAACGACGTCGGATTGGCATGAAATTTTGCGTGAGACCTCGGTAACGTGTTTTAAGGGGTTTGGATGAAAAAAATTCAGTTTTCGGGTCCCGAGGGCCCGTTGGCCCGGCTCGGTCGGCCCGTGACGCTTGTTTGGCGTGGATTGTCCGTAACCCCATGAAAGAACGTCGGATCGTCGCGAAACTTTACGTGGCTGTTGTAGGGCCCAAGTAGGGTCGTTTCGGGTCACGGGCCGATTTGATCGGGTCAAAACGTTGACTGGGCTCGGGTCGGGACCGAGCGCCCGTGTGGTTCAACCATAGCCGTATCAAACGAGGTCGGAACGGCACCAAACTTCATGTGAGCCATCGGGACAAGTTGACGGTGGTCTTGGGAAAGAATAATCTGGATTCGGGCCTGCGGGCCCGGTACGTCCGTTTTCTCGGGATTCTTCGTAACAGCACCAAACGA
>JARYGA010038486.1:42500-45000 GCA_030545235.1 Helianthus tuberosus
AGGCACGCTTGCCTGAATACCTATGGGGCCATGCAGGAACTACGTCGTCGGTCGATGATACATATTGGGCGTGCCCAATTCCACCGCGAGCAAGCAACGCCCCTATAGGCAGATTCCACCCGCTTGAACTAGCAATTGCGGGCTGGCTGTGCTGCCGGAACGTCACCTTAAAGCCAGCATCCTTGTGCCATCATCTCCTCCAGACAATAATACCCAACATAGCTGACAAGCTCAACCGACTTTTCCCATAGGCACGCTTGCCTGAATACCTATGGGGCCATGCAGGAACTACGTCGTCGGTCGATGATACATATTGGGCGTGCCCAATTCCACCGCGAGCAAGCAACGCCCCTATAGGCAGATTCCACCCGCTTGAACTAGCAATTGCGGGCTGGCTGTGCTGCCGGAACGTTACCTTAAAGCCAGCATCCTTGTGCCATCATCTCCTCCAGACAATAATACCCAACATGGCTGACAAGCTCAACAGACTTTTCCCATAGGCACGCTTGCCTCAATGCCTATGGGGGTGCCAAACTACCGAAGTGGGGCTCAGCATGCGTTTGACACCTCTTTCCTCTCCCTTGGGCACTCTTGGGGTAAAGACAACCGTCTCATCTCGCTCACAATGCATGTGCTTGCCTTGGCCTTGGCTTGGCCTTGGCATGCCTTCCTAGCACATGCTTCTCCTTGGCATGCCATCCCAGCACACACCAAGGCATGCCATCCCAGCACATGCCTTGGCATGCCATCCCAGCACATGCCTCTCTACCCCAAGAGTACTACCACCCCCCTATATATACATTCTGCACAAAAAGTAAAGTGACAGGAACAGACATTAATTTTTTGAGAAATCATAATTTTTGAAGGCAAGCACGTGGTCAGCCACGCTTTCAGGTCGTCGTGCGGGAACAAGGGCAGCGTGCTGGGCAGCGTGCTAGGCAACATGCCATGATGTGGGGCGCTTCCAAGGCAGCATGGCTTGTTTACTAGGCAACATGGTGCAATGTGTGGGGCATCGATCGATTAACTAGCAAACGTCGTTGTTGCTTGTAGGCATCGTGTGGGGCATTTACAAGGCACCGGGCTTGATTTATAGGCAACGGGGCTTGGGGAGACCGACGCCTTGCTTGTATAGGCTTTAAACCTCGCGTCTCGTGTGCTTCTATCTTGCCCTTGCTTGGGCACAGGGGTTGCTCAAGCCCCTGGTCTCCCCTATATATACATTTTGCACAAAAATTAAAGTGACAGGAACAGACATTAATTTTTCGAGGAATCATAATTTTCGAGGTTTACTGGTCGTCGAGGCAACGTGGGCAGGCAACGTGGGGGGGAGGGGCGCTTGGTGGGGGGAGGGAGGGGAGAGGGGCGCTTGTTCTCGGTCATCGTTGGGGCATTTGTGCTGTTATGCGCGCGCCACCAGCCTCCTTTGGCTTGGGCGCTCAGCTACCTTGCCCGGGCATGGGCTGCTCAACACCCACCCCTCCCCTATATATACATTTTGCACAAAAAGCTAAGTGACAGGAACAGACATTAAATTTTTGAGGAATCATAATTTTTCAAAACCCCATCAAACGACGTCGGATTGGCATGAAATTTTGCGTGAGACCTCGGTAACGTGTTTTAAGGGGTTTGGATGAAAAAAATTCAGTTTTCGGGTCCCGAGGGCCCGTTGGCCCGGCTCGGTCGGCCCGTGACGCTTGTTTGGCGTGGATTGTCCGTAACCCCATGAAAGAACGTCGGATCGTCGCGAAACTTTACGTGGCTGTTGTAGGGCCCAAGTAGGGTCGTTTCGGGTCACGGGCCGATTTGATCGGGTCAAAACGTTGACTGGGCTCGGGTCGGGACCGAGCGCCCGTGTGGTTCAACCATAGCCGTATCAAACGAGGTCGGAACGGCACCAAACTTCATGTGAGCCATCGGGACAAGTTGACGGTGGTCTTGGGAAAGAATAATCTGGATTCGGGCCTGCGGGCCCGGTACGTCCGTTTTCTCGGGATTCTTCGTAACAGCACCAAACGACGTCGGACAGCCACGAAAGCTGACACGGTTGTTCACGGGCATTCTTATGGTGGTGTCGGGTCACGGCTTCACGTCTCGGGTCAACGTGTTGACCGGGCCATGTTCGGGCCCGATTTGTCGTTGGGCCTTGGGTCGGGCCCGTTGTGCTCGGATCGACACCAAACTTTGTACAGGTTGTTCACGGGCCATTCTTACGTGGTTTGTGAACAGGAGTTCACGTTCTCGGGTCAGGTCTTCATTTGGGCCTTGTTCGGGCCCGATGTGTCGTTGGGCCTTGGAGCGGGCCCGTTGAACGTCGGATCGCCACGAAAGTTGACACCGTTGCTCGCGGACATTCTTATGGTGGTGTCGGGCCACGGCTTCACGTTTCGGGTCAACGTGTTGAACGGGCCTTGTTCGGGCCCGATGCCGTTGGGCCTTGGGTCGGGCCCGTTATGCTCGGATCGACACCAAACTTTGTGAAGTTGTTCACGGGACATTC
>JARYGA010038486.1:85000-87500 GCA_030545235.1 Helianthus tuberosus
TAGATATTGGGCGTGTCCCAATTCCACAGCAAGCAAGCAACGCCCCAATAGGCAGATTCCACCCGCTTGAACTAGCAATTGCGGGCTGGCTGTGCTGCCGGAACGTTACCTTAAAGCAAGCATCCTTGTGCCATCATCTCGTCCAGACAATAATACCCAACTTGGCTGACAAGCTCAAGCGACTTTACCCATAGGCACGCTTGCCTGAATACCTATGGGGCCATGCAGGAACTACGTCGTCGGTCGATGATACATATTGGGCGTGCCCAATTCCACCGCGAGCAAGCAACGCCCCTATAGGCAGATTCCACCCGCTTGAACTAGCAATTGCGGGCTGGCTGTGCTGCCGGAACGTCACCTTAAAGCCAGCATCCTTGTGCCATCATCTCCTCCAGACAATAATACCCAACATAGCTGACAAGCTCAACCGACTTTTCCCATAGGCACGCTTGCCTGAATACCTATGGGGCCATGCAGGAACTACGTCGTCGGTCGATGATACATATTGGGCGTGCCCAATTCCACCGCGAGCAAGCAACGCCCCTATAGGCAGATTCCACCCGCTTGAACTAGCAATTGCGGGCTGGCTGTGCTGCCGGAACGTTACCTTAAAGCCAGCATCCTTGTGCCATCATCTCCTCCAGACAATAATACCCAACATGGCTGACAAGCTCAACAGACTTTTCCCATAGGCACGCTTGCCTCAATGCCTATGGGGGTGCCAAACTACCGAAGTGGGGCTCAGCATGCGTTTGACACCTCTTTCCTCTCCCTTGGGCACTCTTGGGGTAAAGACAACCGTCTCATCTCGCTCACAATGCATGTGCTTGCCTTGGCCTTGGCTTGGCCTTGGCATGCCTTCCTAGCACATGCTTCTCCTTGGCATGCCATCCCAGCACACACCAAGGCATGCCATCCCAGCACATGCCTTGGCATGCCATCCCAGCACATGCCTCTCTACCCCAAGAGTACTACCACCCCCCTATATATACATTCTGCACAAAAAGTAAAGTGACAGGAACAGACATTAATTTTTTGAGAAATCATAATTTTTGAAGGCAAGCACGTGGTCAGCCACGCTTTCAGGTCGTCGTGCGGGAACAAGGGCAGCGTGCTGGGCAGCGTGCTAGGCAACATGCCATGATGTGGGGCGCTTCCAAGGCAGCATGGCTTGTTTACTAGGCAACATGGTGCAATGTGTGGGGCATCGATCGATTAACTAGCAAACGTCGTTGTTGCTTGTAGGCATCGTGTGGGGCATTTACAAGGCACCGGGCTTGATTTATAGGCAACGGGGCTTGGGGAGACCGACGCCTTGCTTGTATAGGCTTTAAACCTCGCGTCTCGTGTGCTTCTATCTTGCCCTTGCTTGGGCACAGGGGTTGCTCAAGCCCCTGGTCTCCCCTATATATACATTTTGCACAAAAATTAAAGTGACAGGAACAGACATTAATTTTTCGAGGAATCATAATTTTCGAGGTTTACTGGTCGTCGAGGCAACGTGGGCAGGCAACGTGGGGGGGAGGGGCGCTTGGTGGGGGGAGGGAGGGGAGAGGGGCGCTTGTTCTCGGTCATCGTTGGGGCATTTGTGCTGTTATGCGCGCGCCACCAGCCTCCTTTGGCTTGGGCGCTCAGCTACCTTGCCCGGGCATGGGCTGCTCAACACCCACCCCTCCCCTATATATACATTTTGCACAAAAAGCTAAGTGACAGGAACAGACATTAAATTTTTGAGGAATCATAATTTTTCAAAACCCCATCAAACGACGTCGGATTGGCATGAAATTTTGCGTGAGACCTCGGTAACGTGTTTTAAGGGGTTTGGATGAAAAAAATTCAGTTTTCGGGTCCCGAGGGCCCGTTGGCCCGGCTCGGTCGGCCCGTGACGCTTGTTTGGCGTGGATTGTCCGTAACCCCATGAAAGAACGTCGGATCGTCGCGAAACTTTACGTGGCTGTTGTAGGGCCCAAGTAGGGTCGTTTCGGGTCACGGGCCGATTTGATCGGGTCAAAACGTTGACTGGGCTCGGGTCGGGACCGAGCGCCCGTGTGGTTCAACCATAGCCGTATCAAACGAGGTCGGAACGGCACCAAACTTCATGTGAGCCATCGGGACAAGTTGACGGTGGTCTTGGGAAAGAATAATCTGGATTCGGGCCTGCGGGCCCGGTACGTCCGTTTTCTCGGGATTCTTCGTAACAGCACCAAACGACGTCGGACAGCCACGAAAGCTGACACGGTTGTTCACGGGCATTCTTATGGTGGTGTCGGGTCACGGCTTCACGTCTCGGGTCAACGTGTTGACCGGGCCATGTTCGGGCCCGATTTGTCGTTGGGCCTTGGGTCGGGCCCGTTGTGCTCGGATCGACACCAAACTTTGTACAGGTTGTTCACGGGCCATTCTTACGTGGTTTGTGAACAGGAGTTCACGTTCTCGGGTCAGGTCTTCATTTGGGCCTTGTTCGGGCCCGATGTGTCGTTGGGCCTTGGAGCGGGCCCGT
>JARYGA010038487.1:0-34370 GCA_030545235.1 Helianthus tuberosus
GCATTTTCCAACATAGACAGCAACGTCGCTCTTGAGTCTCGGCCACCAATAGTATTCTTTCAAATCCTGATACATTTTATCTGATCCTGGATGGATCGAGTATCTCGATTTATGCGCTTCATTAAGGATGACTTCTCGTATGCCACCATAGAGTGGAACCCAAATACGCTTCTTGAAGTATAAGGCTCCTTCTTCGTTTGGCACCATGTATTTTAGCATACCCCGTAGGTATTCAGCTTTATGGTTCTCTCCCTTAAGAGCTTCTTGTTGTGCATCACGAATGCGTGCAGTGAGGTTCGTTCGAATCGTCATTTCCAATGCTCGAACCCTTAGGGTCTTAACCCTTTCTTTTCGGCTCAACGCGTCTGCTACAACGTTTGCCTTTCCAGGATGGTACTTAATCTCACAGTCATAATCGTTCAGCAGCTCAACCCAACGTCGCTGGCGCATATTCAATTCCTTCTGATCAAATATGTGTTGTAAGCTTTTGTGATCTATGAAGATTGTACATCGTGTACCATATAAATAATGTCGCCAAATCTTCAAGGCGAATACCACTGCGCCCAGCTCCAGGTCGTGAGTGGTATAATTTCTCTCGTGAACCTTCAGTTGCCTTGAAGCATAAGCGATGACTTTTTGGCGTTGCATGAGCACGCAACCCAAGCCTTGTCGTGAGGCGTCGCAGTATACCACGAAGTCTTCAGTGCCTTCGGGTAACGATAGTATCGGCGCATCGCAGAGCTTGTTCTTAAGCAGCTGAAAGGCTTCTTCTTGTTTGTGACCCCAGTCGTATTTCCTGTCCTTCTGTGTAAGGGTCGTTAGCGGTTGAGCTATCTTTGAGAAATTCTCGATGAATCGTCGGTAATAGCCCGCTAAGCCCAAAAATTGTCGAACTTCAGTTGGGGTCTTGGGAGCTTCCCAATTCTTTATTGCTTCTATCTTGGACGGGTCTACATGAATGCCCTTCTCATTCACCACGTGACCAAGAAATTGTACTTCGCGAATCCAGAATTCGCATTTCGAGAACTTTGCATAAAGTTTCTCTTTCTTCAGTAGCTCCAAGATGGTTCTGAGATGTTGCTCGTGCTCTTCTTTCGTTTGCGAGTAAATTAGGATATCATCGATAAATACAATCACGAATTTATCGAGATATGGTTTACATACCCGGTTCATCAGATCCATAAAGACCGCTGGCGCGTTTGTCAATCCAAATGGCATCACAAGGAATTTGTAGTGCCCATTGCGCATTCTGAATGCAGTCTTTGGCACGCTTTCATCTTGGATTCTCAGCTGATGGTATCCAGATCGTAGGTCGATCTTGGAATAGTAGCTTGATCCTTGTAGTTGATCAAACAAGTCATCAATCCTCGGTAGCGGATACCGATTCTTGATTGTGAGCTTGTTCAGTTCCCTGTAATCGATACACATCCGCAGTGATCCGTCCTTCTTCTTCACGAATAAAACTGGAGCTCCCCTGGGCGAGAAGCTTGGCCTTATGAATCCTTTATCCAACAACTCCTGAAGCTGTGTAGATAATTCTTGCATTTCGGATGGCGCAAGTCGATATGGAGCCTTGGCTACAGGAGCGGCTCCTGGAACCAAGTCTATGTGGAATTCGACTTGTCGTTGCGGAGGTAGTCCTGGCAGATCTTCAGGGAACACATCAGGAAATTCCTTCACCACAGGAATGTCTTCGAGTTTTGGCTCCACAGTCTTCGTATCTACAACGTGTGCTAGGAAAGCAACACATCCTTTCCTTAAGCACTTCTGTGCCTTCATACAACTGATGATTCGCAGAGGCGCGTTTCGTCTTTCTCCATGTACGATGAGAGTTTCATCATTCGTCAGAGGGATGCGAATGATTTTCTCATGACAAATGACTTCAGCTTTGTTCTTGGACAACCAGTCCATTCCGACCACTACATCGAAGCTACCTAATTGAATAGGTAAGAGGTCGATGCTAAATCTTCGTTCACCAAGTTCTAGTGTGCAGCCTCTAACAACTTCGCCCGATTCAACGAGTTTACCATTGGCTAGTTCTATGGAATAAGGAATTTCTAATCTACTAGATTCTATTCCAAGTATGCGTTTAAATTCCACAGACATGAAACTATAATCGGCGCCAGTGTCGAATAATATGGATGCAAAGTGATTGTTAATGAGGAACGTACCGTTGACCACATTAGGGTCCTCGCGTGCGTCCCTTGCTCCAATCACAAATGCTCGGGCCTGAGCATTGTTTCTCTCTGGGCAGTCCTTCATGAAATGATCTTTGCTTCCACATCTGAAGCATCCTTGGTTTCGCCCATTCTCGTTGCCAGCACCATTTCCATTTCCACCATTGTTCCTATCATCAGCCCCATTACGATTTCCATTTCCGTTCCTCTTACTCCAGCAGTCTTCAGTGCGGTGACCCAACTTTCCACACTTGTCACACTTTGGGATGCGACAAGCTCCCTCGTGATGGTGTTTACACCGATGGCATTTGGGCAAGGTGCCCCGGTATCCCCTTGCTGGTGCGTCGTTCATAGCTGCAAGAGATTTCGCCCCTTGAGGCGGGTTAGGGTCACGCTTCTTGTTGGAACCTTTGATGTTACGAGTTGCTTGATTCAAGTTTGCATATTTCCTTTTCTTGTCGCCAGACGACTCAGCATGCGTCTCGGCATTTTCTGTTGGGTTCAGTGATAGCTTCTTCATTCGAACACAATTTTCAGTAAGGCTGACAGCCAGAGTTACAGCCTCGGTGATTGTTTGCGGTTTGGCCGACGTCACCATGCCACGAAACTCTGAGGCTAGTCCCCAAATGTAGCGTTCAACACGCTTGAATTCGGGAGTCACCATGTAGGGAAGCACTCTAGACAGATCGTGGAACCTTCGAGTGTAACCATTAATGTCAGCACCTTCCATAGTCAAGTGCCAGAATTCCGTTTCCAGCCTTTGGAGTTCGGCACGAGAGCAATACTTCTCTCTCATTCTTTCCTTCAGTTCCTCCCAAGTTAGGCCATAAGCGGCATCATCACCCAAAGTTTGGGCTTGCAAGTTCCACCAAGTCAGAGCTTCATCGACAAACAATCCAGTAGCAAAAGTGACTTGCTGATCCGTGGTACACTTGCTCATGCAGATAGTAGCTTCAGTCTTCTCCGTCCAGCGTACGAAGGCTACTGCACCTCCTGTGCCATCGTAGTTCATCGGCTTGCAGTCGAGGGACTGCTTAAGAGTGAAGCCTTGAACTGCGTTGCCTCCAGACGAATCTCCATGCCCGTTACGTCTAGCATTGCTTGGTCCTCCATTGTCTTGAGTACGGTTCGCCTCGTACTGGGCGATAGCAGCGGAGATCCTTTCTTCCAGTAGAGCGTCCAACTCTTCGGCAATACTTGGCAGTGGGGGAGGAGGAGATTGGTCACGAGCGTTCACAGCTCTTCTGGGTGCCATGTTCTGACGAACGCAACCCAATAGGTTTAGGCATTTGTTTGATATCGTCACACTAGACAGTAGTATCATATATATTCACATATATATACCACATAGGTGACATCAAACAATTATTACTCTAGCAGAGTACTTAGTGGGCTTACACTGAGGGAATCTATACGTGACTAGGCTTGCTGTGATTTCTGTGCACTGAATTCCATAATTATGTATGCATCCATAATTACGTAACTCCTTGCACAGTCCGCACAGTTCGTTTCATCCTCGTATCTCTTCCTTCAGATGGGCCATCGCTTTTAGGTAAAGTCACGTATACTTGTGACATTCTACTTCTAGTACATGCTAATTATCACACATAATTGCAAGTAATTTCTAGTCAATGACAAGTGCTACTCAAGTGCACTCTAAGTCTCGTAGTGTCTTTTCTAGACTCATGTAGACAGTTTCAGGTAGTGGATGTCGCGGGACGTTTTATGCAATCAAAACTCTTTGAAAATTGTTTTCATGAATGGATCCTAGAGATTGTAGACTAGACTCGAGAAGGAATCCTGGTTCACTACAATCGCAGCTCTGATACCAATCTGTCACACCCCTTTCTGCGGCGGAAGCACGAGGTGTGATCATGAAAGGTTCTCATTGCATACGAAGAGTAAACATACTACATGCTCAAAAATATCTTCAAATATTACATTACTGAAAACATATGTCAAGTGTTTACAACACGAGATAACATATTGTCTTAAAAGTCACAACTTTATTTAAAGATAGACAAAGCGACATCCACGAGCATGAGTAAGACCACGCGCACATCCAATCTAGTTACCTGAAATACATGTGAGTTTTGGAAAAACGTCAACATAAAGTTGGTGTGAATTCATGCAATTTTTGTATTTCACGTTTGTATACTTTGTATGAAAACATAATTTGTATTTTGTATGAATCAAGTCTTTTGTGTACACCACGTACTCATGTATGAATCAAATATTTCTGTATGTATCAAGTGTTAATGGGTTGCAAAGCCATTAACATGTGACACGACATAGGAAGTCACCAAACCATAGGCATTTTTCTGTAGTCGATTTACGACTGAGACACAAAAACACTGCTTGGTAAAAGAGTGGCCAAGAGTGGGGCTGCCCGGAACCCATTAGATCTAACCTTTTGTTCTGCGGTCTAAGTATGTACACGATTAATGGTGCTTATGGTACCCTATTCGTGACACGATTTCTCGTATCATTCTTGTATCCATCATACCATTTGTAAACATTGTAATATTTGTAACATGTATTTCACCCCCGAAGTTATAAAACTGAAAACAGTTAAGAGAAAAGGGGGAGCATGAACTCACAACTTTGCGTTCCTGTGCGTCGTAAACTTCACCGGATTTGCTTAATTAACGTCGTAACCTATACGCGTTTTCTTAATGTTAGTCACTAGACTTGTATCGCACAAGTACAGTCACTCTCTTTTGTATTTGTATTGTTGTGTTAAAAATATTTCATATTTTTAACTACGTATCTTACTTATATTATTTCCTCTAAAATAAATATAAGTCTTTTGTGTTTTGCACTTCGCATCCGAATTATGTATCTTGTATTTTGTATGTGTATTTTTATGTTTATACTCCTCACGAGTATTTAGTGTATTTTTAAGTCTTAATACACTAGCACGTATAACACATACTATACACACTTAGCACAAAAGTTGGTGATAAAATAATATATATTTTTCTCTCAAAAATATACAAACTTATATCCATTTTTATTCTTGAAGAAGTCCTCATTTCTTATCACCAAAAATTAGGGAAACCTTGGTAATACTTTTAAACACATTTTTAGGGAATAAGTTTCTCAAAAACTTATATTTTTCTAAGTGTCAAAATTTATAAAAATTTTGACAGAGTTTCCCCTAAAAATGGACGTTTCCCATGTTTTCAAAACATGTGTTTATTTTCTTTTAAATCGTCAACAATTTTCTCATTCAACAATAAACAATATGCAACTAGTTAAAATAGATATAATCGCAGAAATACATGAACTTGTGGTTTTTCCAAAATAGGTAGTATCTTTCCATTATTTTTAGTGGATCTTTGTATAGATCAACTTTGTTTCTTGAAAGTCTCGTTTTTAAAGAAGTTACATCTTTACAACGTCCGGTCAACATTTACAAAAATAGTTATTTTGTCGAAACTTTGTGTTACACAAGTGTTTACACACTCGTGTGTTTGCTAAAATCATTCTTTTTCATGTAAGATCCGGCTTTAGAAAATATGATTTCTTGGACACTTGGTCCTTTGAAAGTACCGCTTGTAGTTCTGTAGATCTACTAGTTTTGAACACCATTTCATAAGTAAAATCGATTTTACACAAGTTCAAGTTTGATGTGTGGTAGAGTTTCATCACCTAACCCTTGTTACACTTAACAAGCTTTATGTCATAATCCATGATCATGACCAATCCGGGTTAAACGATGATCCGAGCTACCACAACATAGATCGGGTCCAAATAATCACACAAATCAATTACTACATGATTTACACAACATATAAGCTATTAACCAACATTTTAGTGTTTTAAGTAGACTTTAAAGCATTATCTTGTAAGATTTCGAGTTTTAACCGTTACACATCGTATTAACCTCTTCAAAATAGTTCGAGTAGGTGATTTAAGTAACATACCACTAGCTCGAGGCTAGGGAAGAATCTATGCGAAAAATGCGTGGATAAAAGCAAGAGAGTGAGGTCCTTCGCCTTCCGTTTGCACCAAGACTCCTTATATGCGATCCTTGATGCTAGAATGATCTTGGAATGTGATGATGGAATCCGAAAATATGATGGATGGATATAGGGGGGTTCGGCCGAAGCCTTTGAGAGAGAGAGAGGAGTGTTTGAAGTTGAGTTGTGTAGTGAGAAATGAATGATGGTTTAAGCTTAGATACTTATAGACAATTCTTAAGGTGATTAACCATTGGTCCCTATGTCTTCAAGATCTTAAGCACCCAAGATTATAATAATCATCAAGTACAAGAGGTGTCCCCCTACATGGGGACGGTTTGTAATGGGGGGGGGGGGGGTCTAGTTCGATTCCAACTAATTAGTTGGATATTAGTTAGGTTAAGTAAGTTAGTTAAGTGCTTAACCCGGTTAGTTGTGTGTCATGTGTTATGACGGGTGTTAGGGTATTCAGGGACCCTAACTGGCTCAGAAAAAGATAAGTAATGTTATTGGCAATATTTTTATGTTCCGGGTAAAGTCCGGTCGTTCGGTTACATACCGATCCGTTAAAGTGCTAAATTGCACCTTTTAGTGTTTAATAAGTATCTTTTTGTAGCACTATCGATTCTCAACACTTAGGGAAATATTCTGGATAATAAAACGACATTTCTGCAAAATATTCATATGTCTAAATGCTGAATTATTGCTGAATTATATAAATTCTGCACTTAAAGTGCGTTTCGGGTGCTTTTTAGTGCTTAATTTCGCTTTCGCATTGCATATGTATTAAACCCTTGTATGTACTCTTGGGTTTTAATGCATTCTTGTTGTCGGACCTACACCTAGGCTCCAATTCTATTGTCTGACTGCTTTCTGCAGTTCTGTTGACACAGTGTGTCTTACCGGTGAGTTTACTAGTGTTTTTGACGCAACGCTCTTGTTTATGCATAAAGCAATATTTTGTAGTATACAACGTGCATGAATTCACTTGTTTAGTATGTAATCAGATATTGCTGACAATTAAGCACTAATTGCAGTCATTAAGCAATAATTAATGTGTACGGAAATTACCGGTTTGGGCCAGTTGTCACACTTTCCAACCATAATACTCCTCAATTCCCATTAGCTTCGGGGGTTTTTGCAAAGTTCCAGTCTCATTTTCCATGTTCATGTTTTGAGCAATGGCAGCCGGAGTAGTCGGGGATGTAGCAAACGAATTATAGAATTCCTCTTCCATGATTCGGTAAACTTTTTCACAAAAAGACACTTTCAAACGAAATAGCACTTTCAAACGGAATACCAGTTGAAACGAAATTAACTTCAAACGAAATCAACCTCTTTCACACGGAATCAGCTGTTGAAGTGAGATACCTTGGAAGACAATTTCAAACGAAATCTCAACTCAAACGGAATCACGATTTGAAGCGGAATCACTAATTTCGTTTGAAAATTTCAAACGGAATTACACTCTGATGCGAAATAAGGCTATTTCAAGCGGAATTACTCAAGCGGAATTATAATTCCGTGCGAAATTAGGTGCAATTTCAAGCAAAATTATGCTGATGTCATCATTTCAGTCAAACTTTTGTCAAATTGATCAAGTTTAAGCTCGATTTTAGGTCCAATTCTCTCAAGGCTTTGTTAAAACACAATTTCGCACATAATGTGTGAAATTCAAAGCATTTTGATCGTGAAATTTTGTTCAATTTAGAAAAAAAGGTGTAGAAGTTAGAAAATCTGATGAAATCAAGCTGAATACGGTAGAACTCCTCCTCCTGAGCTCTGATACCACATGTAGGATCGTGTTCTGACCCGAAATGAGTCATTCAGAGGCGTTCTATTCAATATGAAAGGCGGAAACAGACATATCGAGTTTGATTCAGCTAGATATTCACTTTAACCGTCTTTCTGATTGATTTGACAAAGTTTTACAGCGAAACGACACTTCGGCAGCACTTCGGCTCCGAAATCACACATACAAGTCTACTTGAAACGAAATCAGGACACTCCTATATATAGGCAACCTAATTCCGCTTGAACAGGATCAAGCGAAATCAGTTTCACACGGAATTACCTATTTCATGCGGAATTAACACGGTGATTTTGTTTGAAATCACTTGTTGATTTCAAGCGAAATTACACTTTGTAATTTCGTGTGAAATTGCCTGTTAACCTATTTTTGACAGTATTCTCGTATTACGTGCCCTGATCTATCTATATACATTCAAGACTCGATACAAGACGAAGTCGACAGACGCATGCACCAACAGTCCTGGAGACGACGGATAATATTGTTCAGATCCGCGATCGTCTCAAAGCTGCCAGGGATAGGCAGAAAAGTTATGCGGATAAAAGGTGTAAACCTCTGAAATTCGAGGTAGGCGACAAAGTGTTACTTAAGGTATCACCCTGGAAAGGGGTGATGCGTTTCGGAAAAAGGGGAAGCTTAGCCCAAGGTATATAGGACCATTTGAGATCATTGAATGTGTCGGAACTGTAGCTTATAAGCTAAATCTGCCATAAGAGCTTAGTGGAATACATAATGTATTCCACATCTGCAACTTAAAGAAATGTCTAGCTGACAAATCTCTAGCAATGTCGCATAAGGACGTGCAGATAGATGAGAGCTTGAAGTTCGTTGAAAAACCTTTGTCGATCGAGGATCGATAGGTTAAGATGCTTCGAAAGAAGCACGTACCGATTGTAAAGGTAAAATGGGATGCCCGAAGAGGCCCGGAATACACGTGGGAGGTTGAATTCACAATGAAACAGAAGTACCCTCATTAATTTCAGTAAATCTCGAGGTCGAGATTTCTTTTAAGGGGGTGAGGATGTAACACCTCGTAAAAATCATGTCCAATATAATAAAGACACGTGTCATAAACCCGGATCATGTTAAAAGATAACTGGAGGGATTAAAAGTGTCAACATGTTAATTCTACCTCTGAGTGACCTTTTCATGTTCCCAAAAGCTTTGTAAATATAGATGCACTCTCATAAACATCTGATAAAGATTTCATAAGCATCCGGTTAAATTTTGTGATAAATAATTCAACTTTCAAGATATAGAATCACATGTGAAAAATGTCACGGCCCCCGTCCCAGTTTTACCCGGTCCAGGAATCGCGCGACAGAAACTCGTGGTAACTATTATGTTAGCAGCGGAATTTTAACAGGATCTTTTAAAACTTGAAAATACCCAATTTATTTTATTTGACACATTTGGGACAACCCCATAGTTTATAATAAAGGAAATTTCTCTAGGAAATTCCCTGTTTTACAAAAACATATTTATTTATTTTATTGAGCCACTTCTTCAAGCTTGCAGTGCTACACGACACTTTTTCCTGGATCACAGCAGATCACCTGAAACATGTTTTAAAAATGTTTTATCAGCAGGGAAATACTGGCGAGTCATTCAAGTTGCACAAAACGACACATTGTTATTATATACAGTATTAAGGGTGATTATATTGTTTCTATCTACCAATTACCCCAAATCGGTATTTGTCACTCTACAGTATCTGTGACTATGGTCAGATCACCCATTGGCTAACCCGTTGTCCAATGGTGACGTGTATCAAGTAATGTATACAAAACTCCACATACCGGCAGTAATTGAAGATTACAAAGACTTAATCCCTGTAATTATAACTTTGAAAAGAAATAGGGTTTGGAACAGAATTTGGTAAAAAGAGAATGACTCACATTGCAAGTTTAATTGGACAGAACCTTGCCTACTGATTTACTCTTGGTAACCTAGTTAAATAACAATGCACACGAAACTAGGTCAGTAACTTAATTCAACTTTTACGACAACTCACGAGATCAAAACCCTCACGACGAATGACAAAATATAGCCCAAATACGAGCAGTACTTAAACATCCATCGGATTGGTTTTTATCGATTGGACATTGAATCATAGCAGTGATCGAGTTATTACCCTGTTATCGCAGCAGAATTTCGTGCTTGTGTGTTTTTGGACTAAACAGAGGATATCTCAACGTACAAAATGAGTTTGAACGTCGAACCAACGCAGCCATGCAAGTGCCAAGGCCCTCTATTTATACTGAAAAGTTGTCCCTGTCGCGTGGCGCGGCAGGCTGTCGCGTGGCGCGATGGGTGTGCTTCTAGGGTAGGGTAGTTTCGTGTCCAACATAACCTTGGTGAGTCACAATTCGACGAAATTCAAATCCTACAGCAAACTGTGAGGATAATACTAATTAGGGAATACCCCCCCCCCCTTGAGTTTTAGGGGCCCTGATCCTAGTTCCGATTGTTCTGAAAATTTTAGGGGTTATGCAATATTACTTGGGGGTCTCAATTAGGGTTTCCTATTGGACATAATAGAATAAGAAATAGAAATTTTAAATGAGAGTTGTTACATCCTCCCCACCTTATTAAAATCTCGTCCTCGAGATTTACTGGAACAAGTAGGGATACTTTCGCTTCATCTCTGATTCCAGTTCCCAAGTGTATTCAGGTCCTCTCTTCGAATCCCACTTGACTTTGACCAGTACTAGTCTTTTGTGCTTGAGACACTTGACCTTTCTGTCTTCTATCTGCAGTGGCTTCTCAACAAAGTTTAACTTTTCATTTACCTCTACATCTTGAAGATGTACTACCAGGGATTCGTCGGACAAACACTTCTTGAGGTTAGATACATGAAACACGTCATGTACCCCAGCTAATTCTTCTGGTAGTTGTAAGTGATAAGCAACTGGTCCTATCCACTGGATTATTGGGAATGGTCCTACGTACCTTGGACTTAGTTTTCCCTTTTTACCAAACCGAACTACCCCTTTCCAAGGAGAAACTTTTAAGAGTACCTTGTCTCCAACTTGAAATTCTAGCTGCTTGCATCTATTGTCTGCATAACTCTTCTGACGACCACGAGCCGTTTTCATTCTTTCCTTGATTTGAGTGATCTTGTCGGTGGTTTCTTGCACAATCTCGGGACCTGATAATTGGCTTTCTCCTATTTCTGCCCAACAAGCTGGAGTTCTGCACTTTCGTCCGTACAGTGCTTCGAATGGGGCAACTTCAATGCTTGCATGATAACTATTATTATAGGAGAATTCAATTAAGGGTAGATGGTCATCCCAGTTTCCACCAAAATCTATCACACATGCCCTGAGTATGTATTCCAGGGTTTGGATCGTCCTTTCACTTTGTCCGTCTGTTTGAGGATGGTATGCAGTACTTAAATTTAATCGGGTTCCCATTGCTTCCTGGAAACTAGTCCAGAAATGGGAAGTGAAACGACTGTCCCTATCCGATACAGTGGAGAGTGGGACTCCATGTAAGGATACTACCTCGTCTACGTACAACTTTGCTAACCTTTCCATGCTAAAGGTTTCTTTCATGGGTAGGAAATGAGTTGATTTGGTTAATGGATCCACAATTACCCAAATTGCGTCGTTACCTTTTCTGGTTTTGGGTAACTTAGTAACAAAATCCATGGTTATTAGTTCCCACTTCCAAACAGGCATTTCTAATTGTTTGAGTAACGCTGAAGGTTTCTGGTGTTCTGCCTTAACTTGTGAACAAGTTAGGCACATAGAGACGTATCTAGCTATGTCCTTTTTCATTCCTATCCACCAGAAATTATTTCTTAAATCTTGGTACATCTTATTATTTCTAGGATGCATGGTATACCTAGATTTATGGGCTTCCTCTAAAATCTTATTTCTTAATTCTCCTTGCTTAGGTACCCAAATCCTCTTCTTGTGGAATCTCCAAATTTCATCACTTCCTTGTTCTAATTCCTTTATTCGTCCTTTCATTCCTTCTGCATCATCCTTGATTGCTGTTTCTTGAATGTTTTTCAGTTGTTCCATTAAATCTAACTGTAGATTTAATCTAAGAGCACGAACTCGCTTTTGCTTTTCGTGATACTTACGACTTAAGGCATCTGCAACTACGTTTGCTTTTCCTTCATGATATTGAATATCACAGTCGTAGTCACTTAGAATTTTCATCCATCTCCTTTGTCTCATGTTCAATTCTTTTTGCCCAAATATGTACCTTAAGCTTTTATGATCTGTATAAATAGTAAACTTACTTCCATACAGATAGTGTCTCCAAATCTTAAGGGCAAAAATTATCGACCCTAATTCTAAGTCATGCGTCGTATAGTTTTCCTCGTGCTTTTTCAATTGCCTTGAAGCGTACGCAATTACCTTCTTGCGTTGCATTAGCACACACCCTAATCCTAGCATAGAAGCATCACAGTAAACTTCAAAATCTTCTGTCCCTTCTGGCAAGGCAAGAATTGGGGTGTTTGTTAACCTTTGTTTTAAAATCCTAAAAGCCTCTTCTTGCTTAGGTCCCCATTCAAACTTAACTGTTTTACAAGTTAGCTTAGTTAATGGCACATCTATCTTAGAGAAATCCTTAATGAAACACCTATAGTAACCAGCTAATCCTAGAAAACTTCTAACTTCCATAGCTGATTGCGGGACCTTCCATTTGGTGATCGCTTCTATTTTAGAGGGATCTATGTGAATACCTTCATGATTCACCATGTGTCCTAAAAATTGTACCTCTTTTAGCCAAAATTCACACTTCGAGAATTTGGCATAAAGTTTCTCTTTTCTTAACAAAGTTAAGAGTGCATGTAAATGCTCACAATGCTCGTCCTGACTTTTGGAATAAATAAGTATATCGTCGATAAATACAATTACAAATTTATCCAAATACGGTTTACAGATTCTATTCTGCATGTCCATAAATGCTGCAGGAGCATTTGTTAGTCCAAAGGGCATAACTGTAAACTCGTAGTGACCATACCTAGTTCTAAAAGCGGTTTTAGGTATGTCTTCTTCTTGTACCTTCAACTGATGGTATCCGGAGTGTAAATCTATCTTAGAAAAATATCTAGCTCCCTGGAGTTGATCAAAGAGATCATCAATCCTAGGTAATGGTATCGATTCTTAATTGTAACCTTATTCGGTTCCCTATAATCGATACACATTCGCATCGAACCATCCTTTTTCTTTACGAACAACACTGGTGCTCCCCAAGGGGATGAACTAGGTTGTATGAATCCTTTACTGAGCAATTCATCTATTTGCTTTTTCAGTTCTAACATTTCAGTGGGTGCTAATCGGTAGGGTGCCTTTGCTACGGGTGTAGTTCCAGGAATCAAATGAATTCTAAATTCTACCTCCCTATCTGGTGGTAATCCTGGTAATTCTTCTGGGAATACATCCGAGTATTCTGATACTACCGGAATTTCCTTAAGTTCCTTACCCTTAGTACTAATGATTACCGACATCATATACACTATTCTTTGCTTTCGTTCATAACTAGTAACTTTCATTACCGAAACGAACTTCATTGGTTTACGCGGCTTATCCCCTGTAATCAGGATTATTTCTCCTGATGGTGCATGAATTTCTATGGAATTCTTATCACAGAGGATTCGAGCATGGTTGGCTACTAACCAATCCATTCCTAATACAACATCGAATCCAGCTAAATTCATAGGTAATAGGTTTGCAGAAAATTTATGACCTGAAAGTTCTATATTTTCTTTTTGCAAAACCGTATCTATGTTAACAGAATTCCCGTCTGCCGTCTCTACCGTAAAAACTTGCCTAAGTTTCATTAGCTTAAGAGCTTGGCAGAATGAAGTATTTATAAAACTTTGGGTTTGCACCGGAGTCGAATAATACTTTCGCATAAACGTTGTGAACCAGGAACGTACCAGCTATTACATCAGGAATCAGTTCGGCTTCCTGCGTGGTCAATTGGAAGGCTCTTGCGTTCTTCTTGTTAGCCCCTTCAGCAGGTTTGGCCTTGTTATCTGCTGGTTTGACCAATTTAGGGCATTCTGGTCTAAAATGCCTAGCTTCTCCACAGTTGTAGCAGATCTTTGTTTTCTTTCTGCAATCTTCTTCACGATGTCCTATAGTTTTGCAGAAGTTGCAGGTTTCATTACATTTTCCCAAAATGTTTCTTTTTACAGTTCCTGCAAAACGACGGAGTGGAAGATGATCCAGTTCCCTTTCTCTTGAAGTTTCTATTATTACCCACACGAAATCCTTGGGTAATTTTCTGAGCCAATTCCTTCTTCCTGTTTTCTTCTCGCGTACGCACCAGTCCGTCAGTCAAAGTGTTGGCTAATTCCACCGCATCATCGATCGTGCGGGGTCTCGCAGCTTTGACAATATCCCGGATCTTGCTAATTAAACCCCAAATGTAGCGAGAAATAAGTACCGGTTCTGGCGAAGCCAGAGTAGGCACAATTCGAGCATATTCGAAAAAACTTCGAAGTATACCCTTGACAATCAACATCCACCATTCGGTGGCTCAGGAATTTATTCGCCATTTGTTCCTTTTCATAATTCGGGGCAGAATTTCCTTTCCACTAAACGCTTAAATTCTTCCCAACTCATGGCATAGGCCATGCCACTTCCCTTGGCTTGTAACAATGTATTCCACCATTCTAATGCCTCTTTCTTGAAAAGGTGAGAAGCATACATAACCTTATCCTCCTCGGCACACTTACTTATTTTGATTACTGCCTCGGTTTTCTCCAACCAACGTAGCGCGGCAGTCGCCCCTTCATTACCTGCGAATTCGACAGGTTTACAGGCAAGAAATTCCTTGTAAGTGCAACCAGGCGTTGCAGCTTTCATTCTCTTAAGAAATGGGGCTTGCATTACATCATTATCATTATTATTAATGTTGCCGCCTCCATTTACACTATTACTGAAATTGTCGTCGCGAGTACGTTTGCTGAGAGTAGGTGGTGGAGGCTCAACGGGATTTCGGGCAGCAGCAAGGATTGCTGGAATAACATTTGCTATTCCCTAGGCAACGATATTTTCTATATCTTGCCTATTAAGAAAGTGGTCTTCATTGTTTTGCTCAGATTAGTTAACCTCATTAACTGGTTCATTACCAGCGTGTACCATCTGGTAATTAATATTTATAAGTTATTAGCACCAAAATAAATAACAACCAAGCATAATAAAACAATCACACATAATCACATCAACACATTTAGCCAAAATTGTCGACTTTGCGACGTTGATATTTTTAGATATTAGTATGCATCCGTACACACCAGATATGTTACAAAAGTTTTATTTTTAGTTATTTTACATGATTATATATATATATATATATATATATATATATATATTATTAAACACGTAACCCTACAACCACATATGATCCCGTCAACTGGCATTTTAGAAACGACGTTCCCTTTCGTCGTATTTCCAGGATATCCTTTCCCCCACTTCCCGGATTCTATTCCCAGCGTCCACCAGCTCCTCGCCATAATGGCGGAGTTCAGCCAAGTTCTCGGTGCTCATCGGTGGGTTTGGTGCTGGCTCAGGGCCAAACTGGGGGAAAAGGTGTTAGGGTTATTCAAGAGATTCTGAAATTGCCAATCACTTGTCCACCATTCCTCCAGCTCTCCGGGTAGAAGTTGGTGGTTGACAATGGGATCTGGGATGGCAGGTTCCAAATTGACTGCGAGTTGGGATTCAGCAGGGTAATTGAAGAGGTCTTCATTGGCAAATCTGATGAGGTCACAATTTGCCAGTTTGCGATCAAGCTCCTCCCAGGGTGGCATTTCAGGGGCTTGCCCTGAACTTTCCCCAATCTCTTTTCCTTCCCCTTTATCAGTTGGGTCCACAGTCTTTTTAATCCTTTGTGCGACTGGCTTCTTTCTCCGTACGCGTCTCCAGCCTACAAATCTCCTTCTCTTTTTCGACTTTGGTTTCTCCTGGGCTTGGGCCTGGAATGTCATGGGTTCTTCGGCATCGGCCTGATAACCGGAAAAGTCCTCTGAAACTTCCATGTTAGCAGAATGGATAGGGAGATTCTGAAGAGCTTCAGACAACTCATTCATGCTATCAGAATATAAGGAAACACAAAATCCTAGTTAGAATGTTATTTATTGCAAATTTTCACATAATCATAGAAGGGCAATCAATTAGATTAAGTATTTCTAAATACTTAATTGGCATAAATCAGTGGCTCAGATACCACCTTTTTCTGTCACGGCCACCCGGTCCAGGAATCGCGGGACAGAAACCCGTGGTAACTATTATGTTAGCAGCGGAATTTTAACAGGATCTTTTAAAACTTGAAAATGCCCAATTTATTTTATTTCACACATTTGGGACAACCCCATAGTTTATAATAAAGGAAATTTCTCTAGGAAATTCCCTGTTTTACAAAAACATATTTATTTATTTTATTGAGCCACTTCTTCAAGCTTGCAGTGCTACACGACACTTTTTCCTAGATCACAGCAGATCACCTGAAACATGTTTTAAAAATGTTTTATCAGCAGGGAAATACTGGCGAGTCATTCAAGTTGCACAAAACGACACATTGTTATAATATACAGTATTAAGGGTGATTATATTGTTTCTATCTACCAATTACCCCAAATCGGTATTTGTCACTCGACAGTATCTGTGACTATGGTCAGATCACCCATTGGCTAACCCGTTGTCCAATGGTGACGGGTATCAAGTAATGTATACAAAACCCCACATACCGGCAGTAATTGAAGATTACAAAGACTTAATCCCTGTAATTATAACTTTGAAAAGAAATAGGGTTTGGAACACAGTTTGGTAAAAAGAGAATGACTCACATTGCAAGTTTAATTGGACAGAACCTTGCCTACTGATTTACTCTTGGTAACCTAGTTAAATAACAATGCACACGAAACTAGGTCAGTAACTTAATTCAACTTTTATGACAACTCACGAGATCAAAACCCTCACGACGAATGACAAAGTATAGCCCAAATACGGGAAGTACTTAAACATCCATCGGATTGGTTTTTATCGATCGGACATTGAATCGTAGCAGTGATCGAGTTATTACCCTGTTATCGCAGCAGAATTTCGTGCTTGTGTGTTTTTGGACTAAATAGAGGATATCTCAACGTACAAAATGAGTTTGCACGTCGAACCAACGCAGCCATGTAATGCCAAGGCCCTCTATTTATACTGAAAAGTTGTCCCAGTCGCGTGGCGCGACGGGTGTGCTTCTAGTGTAGGGTAGTTTCGTGTCCAACATAGCCTTGGTGAGTCACAATTCGACGAAATTCAAATCCTACAGCAAACTGTGAGGATAATACTAATTAGGGAATACCCCCCCCCCTTGAGTTTTAGGGGCCCTGATCCTAGTTCCGATTTTTCTGAAAATTTTAGGGGTCATGCAATATTACTTGGGGGTCTCAATTAGGGTTTCCTATTGGACATAATAGAATAAGAAATAGAAATTTTAAGTGAGAGTTGTTACACAAAAACCGATAATTCTTCATTCAATGGCCATCTCAAAAGACTCCAAGGCAACACTAATGCATGGCAAAGCATTCTGAGCAATGCAGACCTGATTATGTGGACCATTCCTGCTGAAAGTGACTACAGAATCGAGTTTAAAAAGTTGCATGGGTCAAATATAAAAGTTCTCAAAATTTTGTCTCTGATGGAAGGCTTACGGACCGCAAAGCTTTCGCCTTACGGTCCGTAAGAAGGCTTAACTGGGCAATACAATTTGAATTACAGATACGAACCGTAAAGGCTTAGGCTTACGGTCCGTAAGACCTGTAACTGGGCAGTAAAATGGACAGCTACAGGTTACAGCCATTCCACCGCCTTTGCAAGCTTGTTTTTCGATATCAGGGTCTATACAACTGGTTTTAACAGCATAGGGACACCTTGGAACATCTGGTAACATCCTAGGGACACTTGCATTAATCCTAGACAATCCAAAACACTATATAAGGGCCTTGTTTTGTTTCCTTCAAAACTCTTTCTCTGGAGCTTCCTAGAGTTCAAGAAAGTTTTCTCAAGCTCTAAACTCGTGCTAAGTACCCTAGTAAGTGTTCTTAGCTTCCTAAGTTCAAGTTTTATTAGCTTAATAACCGAAAGTCAAAGTTATCGTAATTAAGCTTTGACTTTGTGATTAATCACAAACAGTCCAACAATAATTCGGATTGAAAGTGGCTATGAGTTGGTAATTATGTAGGTAATAAACCCTTAAAAGGGCACATACTGATTATCACTTTTACTTGGTCAATTGTCGGGTCAAACTTATTAATAAAAAGTCAACATAATCAATTTTTACAAATAAATTCATAACTAACAATGCAGAGGTTATGGATGTTTTAACATTAAAATAACTTGGTAAATGATATAAGAACATGTCTAGGCATGTTCAACCCGACAATTCCGAGTTTAGGCTCGGTTCGGAACCGAAAGTCGCGAAAGTAGACTTTTGCTTTGACTTTCAGTTCTGACCCGATTTAGCTTGTTTTAGATATGCCTTAGGGTTCCATTAGGACCATATTACATGTTAGTATAACCCTCTGAGATTATACAATATGGTTCCTTTGAAACCCGAATCTTTTGCATGTTTTCGTTAATAGCTTAAAAGTTGACCATTATGCCCTTTTGATATAAAAACGAGATTTTTGAAAATGTGAGAGGACAAAAACCTTTATTACTGATTTATAAGAATGTCCTAAAAAATTGACATCAGTTTGTGGTCGAAATTAGGAGTTATGCTCGATATCGCAAATTGAAGGATTTTTATTATTTAAATGGCATTTTTAGGATAAATCACATTCAAACCCAATTTTTGTCACCAAACTTTATACCTACTGATATAATATAATATTTAAGGATTTTTTGAAATTTTTATTGAGTTTTAAACTGATTAAACTATAGAGTTTTAATGTAAATTCGGTATTGACGAAATTGCCCTTTTCTTTGATAAAATGAGTTTTACATATCATTTTGATACCAAACTTTTTTCTACTAATTTCATATGTTAAATAAAATCTTTTAAGCTTTAGAAACTGATCAAAAACTTAGATTTCCTTAAATAACCCGAAAATCGTCAAATACCGACTTTTACGCTTTTAAAACGCATAGTATGGGTTAAAACTATATTTGACACCTAAAACTCATTACCTGCTGATATTATAAGTAATTTTTTTTTACTTTAACAGTAACTAAAAGTTTTGAAATCAGATTTCCAAGTTTAACCCTTAAAGCTTATGTGAAATGACCAAAATGCCCATACGGTGCATAGTTTGGCTATAAACGATAAATTTCACATATATACAATATCTTACTGATATAACTTGTACAAATAAATATTTTTACTGATCATTTTAGACCAGAACCTCGTATTACTATTTAACCTCTTTTATAATCTTTAAAATGACAAAAATACCCCTACAGGGCTTAAATTAATTTTAAATCCGTTTTGGGCATAATGGAAGGTATCCTACTGATATCACAACATATTAAAAGCATATTAACTTGTGGGACTTGTTCATGACTCATTTGGTTACCCGTTATGCATTTTTCGCGTTCGGTACGGTTTATGTAACTAGGTTGCATAAACTAACTGAAACGGGTCAAACTTTATCATTTTTACTTCAAAATCCAGAATGTACTTAGTTTGCCCATTTTATACAAGTCCTTATACTTGTTGGGTCTAAATCACATTCTAATCCGGTCTTCGTTTAATCTTGCGTTTTAAACCGTATACATTTCTTTAAAACTAACCGGTCTAAGTTATAGCTTAAATAAGACCCGTTAGGAATCTAATAGGTTATTAAAAACCTTTGTTCCAGATTCGGAGCCCGGTAAAAGCTATCTGTACTTGCTGATTGATATACGGTTGGGATAAAAATTATATTTTTGCTCAGGTAAATACTTTTAACTTATTTTTCCGTTATACGGGCTTGGGATACGGTATTTAATAATACCGCTTGGTCGGGTATTGAATATTTAATCGAATAATGGTTAAATCATTGAGATAACCCGTTTAATCTGTTTTGTTTGTTTTAAGCCTTTGGGGGGGGGGGGGTTAATGACCATGTCCTGGATATCCTCGGCTCATTCATTGAAATGGCCATGACTTAAGCACGGGGTGTAGGCATACACCTGCCAGTGCGTATGTAAAAAGATATACCCGCTTGTTGAGGATAACTCGCCGTGGGTTTATATTATGTGGTGTGTCTATTAATCTTGTTCCGGCTTCTATCCCGGATCCTGAATGTATGGCAAACATATAAATCTTTTACAAGATTATTTTTAATAATTGTCCCAGGTTATAAAAGAATATTTGTGCCTTGTGCATTAAATCAATTTTCTTAAATATTTTCAAAAGTGTCGGTTAATTATATTTACCAGTGTAAACTGACGTATTTTCCAAAAAGGTTAAGTGCAGGTACTAAGCGAAATGAACTGGCTACTCCTAGTATCAACTAAAGAGTCTTGCAAGCTTTTGATGCTTAAATCTGTTGAACAATATTTTTTTTATCTTAGATCCGCCTGTGGATCCTTTTACAATCCGTTGTGTAATATTTTATGTTACTTTCAATCGGTTTGTATAATTATTACTTTTAGACTTCCGCTGTGCATTTAAACTGTGATTAATTGACTATGATGATATCAACTACGTCACGATACTTCCCACCGGGCCCACTGGTAATACGTGGAAATATCGGGGTGTGACAGAAGGAGAGCAAGTTTATAGAAAGAGTGTAGAGAATATGATGATAGATCATTAAACTGTTGGAAAAGTGTGGTATTTATACCTGAGAGGTTGGAGAATGATTAGACGAGATGTCGTCAAAGAATATCCATTTGGTTTCTTTTTACGTGACACTTAGGTGCAGTTTGTTTCTTAAGAGGTAAAATGTTTGTAGTGTGCGGACCAAATCCACAGACATCTCTAGAAGAAGAGGTGGACCAAACCTCTGCGGTCTACAAGAAGAAGGCTGATTGTTTTTAATGTATGTAGACTTTTAAAATAAACTGGTGGTGAACGGTGGTGGTGGTGTTGGTGGTGTTGGGCGGTAGTGGTGGATGGTGGATGGTGGTGGTGGACGGTGTTGCTGGACGGTGGTGGTGGACTGTGATGTTGGATGGTGTTGATGAGCGGTGGACGTGGACGGTGGGTGGTGGACGTGGATGGTAGGTGGTGGTGGACGTGGTCGTAGATGGTGGTCGGTGGTGGACGGTGGTGGTGGGTGGTGATGTTTAACCTTCTGCAAACCTTAGAAGATTTTAAAAGTGGCTGGGCCAAATCTGCACAAAGAAGAGGTCACGCAGACTTTTTTTAATGAAACGTCTTCGAAAAAATAAACAATCTGCAGATGGCAATGTCTGCGCGACGCAGACAGAAAAGCCTGTGCAAATTTAGAAAAAAAAAACCACCTTAGTGTCCGCAGAGGTGGGAGTACGTCTGCGTGCCATGGTTGGCCACACGTCGCTTTCTCGATGTACTTCTTGTCTCGTCTGTCAACAACCACTAGTGGAGGTTAAGGATAGGTGTACTAGTGTCCTGTGATTGGCCACACGTCGCTCTCAATTGTACCTTTTGTTTCCTACACCATAGTAATTGGCCGCAAGTCACTTTCACGTTGTATTATATGTGTTCTCTGTGTTGGTGTGATATCGCGCCCACTGGTGGCTTAGTATAACCAATTTGTAGTTTTTTGCATTGAATATGAGTATGGTCCTGAGCACGTAGGGGACCAGGACCATATCCTTTCAGGTGATTCAGTTTATTGTTTTTTAAACACCAAAAGTAACGAATCGATTATGATTATAAATATTTTCATACCCGCCATAATCAAACGGAGTCGATATGGGTTGTGTTATTCGTTAAAGAAAAACAAGAAAAGAAAGTTAACTATGGTTAACCCAATTGGTCAACCCCTCTCAGGTTATCAAACCACGTTCATCGCAGGTGGCACATTCATACTTCATAGCTTTTGACCGCCGGCTTTGTAGTTGGAACTAGAATGCCTTTGCAGAATATTTAACATAAATTATTGCATAAGTTTTTCAATCTGGTTTGTTATTAAAAAGTCAGACTTAGATATTAATAAATAAATAATATAGTTACATCATGTAATAAGTCAGCTTTTCTAATTGTCCAACAAATAAAGTTTTAACATATAAATTTAAAGATGCCTTAATACAGTAAATAACTAATAATGATACATAAATTACTATTTTAGAAGATTTAACTATGTTTTGAATTTTGATTGATAATCGAAACTTTTTATGTTAACGTCTCTTTTTCTCCATTGATTAAAAATTTATAATCGTGTCTCCTTCTGCTCGTTTTCATGATCTAGTTCAAATGGTAACACTATTAAATAACTATCAATCATATCATTTTTATCATATTATCATTGAGCAAGTTAGAATTAGAGGATTATCAAATTCGTGAAGAAAAAGAGACATAAATGTTTCAGATCATAGCCATCCATTAAAGTGCGATTTAAATGTTAAAAAATGTGATTTAATTGTTAAAATAATTTCAATATTGGCTAGCTCACTTGGTAAAGGCTTACGTCTCTTAGATGATGGTTCCAGATTTAAACCTAGACAAGAAGATTATTTTAGTATTATTGGTGTAATCATTGGTGTTAGGATCAAATACAAATGATAAAATAAATAAGAAGGGTAAGAAGGATTCTAGTTCATTGATCTTATATTTGGAGGGTTGAGATTAGTTGTAGGGAAAAAAAATAGAAGGGCATAAAGGGAATCCTATATTTATGGATTTTCTCTCTCCACATGCAAGGCACATGCCAATTCCCCCATCGATTTAAAACGTCCATAACTTTTTCATACGACATTTTTTTTTTAAAAAAATTCACCATAATAACGAGCGTTTTTTTATCTTTAATATGAGTACCATATTATCATATAAAAATAAAATAAAAAATTTCATTTTTACTGGGTTTTTTTGCATTGTCTTAAAGTTTTCAGGTAATTGTGTCTTTTAACTGGGTTTTGGTCAGTAGAGTTTCTAGACATTGTGTTATTATCAAAACCTATAACACAATGTTAATTTGGGTTCTATCCATTGCGTTTTTATAAGAACATATAACACAATATATGACACAATGAAGATGGTGTTATATCTGGGTTTTCTATAAATTGTGTTATTAGTTCAGGTCATTGTGTTTAATATGTTATTCATTGTGTTTTAATATGTTGTCCATTGTGTTTTAATAATTTGTTCAATTTTTTTATTATCTTTGTTCATTGTGTTTTAGTTTGTTGTGTATTGTGTTTTTAGTTTGTTTTTCATTGTGTCTTCATCTGCTCTCCATTATGTCTTTTATCTGTTGTCATTAATTGTGTCTTTTATCTGTTGTCATCAATTGTGTTTTTATTTAGTCTGATACTTATTTTGTTATATGTTATCGCCATTGTGTTATACGTTATGGTCATTGTGTTTTAGTATGTTGTCCATTGTGTCTTTATCTGTTGTCATTGATTGTGTTTTTTTATCTACTTTACGTTGTGTTTTACATCATGTCCGTTGTGTTATTATCAAAACCTATAGCACAATGTTAATTTGGGTTCTATCCATTGCGTTTTATAAGAACCTATAATACAATATATGACACAATGAAGATAATGTTATATTTGGATTTTCTATAAATTGTGTTATTAGTCCAGGTTATTGTGTTTAATATGTTATTCATTTTATTTTAATATGTTGTCCATTGTGTTTTAATAATTTGTTCAAATTTTTTTATTTTCTTTGTTCATTGTGTTTTAGTTTGTTGTGTATTGTGTTTTTAGTTTGTTTTCCATTGTGTCTTTATCTGCTCTCCATTGTGTCTTTTATCTGCTATCATTAATTGTGTCTTTTATCTGTTGTCATCAATTGTGTTTTTATTTAGTCTGATACTTATTGTGTTATATGTTATCGCCATTGTGTTATACGTTATGGTCATTGTGTTTTAGTATGTTGTTCATTGTGTCTTTATTTGTTGTCATTGATTGTGTTTTTGATCTACTTTACATTGTGTTTTACATCATGTCCATTGTGTAATATGCAACTGGGTTTTAGAATTTTTTTTTTGAAAAATATAACAATATGGTACTCATATTAAAGATAAAAAAACGCTCAATTTTATGGTATAATTTTTTTAAAAACAAATGATGTATAAAAAAATTACGGACGTTTAAAAATTGGGGGGAAATAACATGTGACTTGCATGTACATATTCTTTTTCCTATTGTAGACAAAATTACCCCTTCCATTTAATTTCTCCTAGGACACTTGTCATTCTCTGGTGGCTTCTTACCCTTTTTATTTTTAAATATTTTGTATTATAACTCAACCCTTAATCATTGTTAGGCCGCCTGGTATACTCTAACACCCGTAGGTGTTAATCTTAGTTGGTATGCGTTAACACTTGTCATACCGCTCCTGTAGAGTGTTAAGGGGCATTAAAACTTTCACGTGTTAAGATGTTAACTAGGAGAGAGAGTGAGGGAATCAAGCATAGGAAAATTTGCACACATACAACATGCTATATATATGTATTTTAATTAATTTAAGGGTGTTAATGGGGGTTAAACCAATTTTTTGGTATGAGGTGAAGTGAAAGAGGGTCAAGTGGATGATGTAGCGCCTACGTGTAGTTAAGGGGCGTGAAGGTATACCACATGGCGTTATTAAAAAAATTTGTTACAATAGTTACTTTGAATTGTAATCTATACTATATAATAAAAGAAACCAACTTTGAGACACTTGTCATTATTTTAGACCATCCTTAATTGTAGATAATTATTATTTAATTTAAATCAAATTAATATAAATCTTATCATGGATGAACACTAAAACAAGATTTTTTTATAATATTTAAAAAATATTAAATATATTCTAATTTGAGGTTATAATCATTATCTTGCGAAGATAAAAACAATCCGATCAAGGATCACGATCTTAACACCATGTTTAAATTTAACATAATAATTTCATTTTTTTTTTCATCTTTTCATTAAAATATTTAACATTTTTATATAAGACACGTTAAATTGAGTTTTAGCTAAATATTTAACATCTATGTCTAGATCTATACTTTATATAATAAAAAAAAAACAAACTTTGGGACACTTGTCATTATTATAGACCATCTTAACTGTAGATAATTATTATTTAATTTAAATCAAATTAATATAAATCTTTCAACCCTAAATTATTGGCGTAAACTTAACTTCAAATCGTAAAGTCTTATCTAAACAAAAAAACATTGTATGCATATTATTTATTGTTAATGTTATTATTGTTAACTATGAGAAATTATATTAAACAACTTATTAATAAAACCAAAAATTTAAAATAGTATTAACCTAATTTAAAAAATAATAAAAAAATCTATTTTTGTTCAACCCGCACAACAAACGAGGTTCTTAAAGATATAATTTTAAAGATTTTTTTAACAATAGATAGACCCGTGTAATACACAGGTTTTTAAATATATAACATTTTTTTATTATTTGCTATATAAAATTAGCTTTATTCAACCTGTACAATACACGAAGTTTTTTAAAATAATTTTTTTTATTATTTAGTATATAAAATTATATTTCTTCCACCCGTGAATACACAGGTTTTTTTTTAAATATAACTTTTTTATTGTTTCGTATATAAAATTTCATTTATTTAACCAGCACAATAAACGAGGTTCTTAAAGATATAATTTTTTTATTATTTAATATATAAAATTATATTTACTCAATACATGTAATAAATGAGGTTTTTAAAAATATAATATTTTTTTATTTAGTATATATAAAATTACATTTATTCAACCCGTGTAATACACGGGGTTCTAAACTAGTTATTTTATGAATAAAACTTAAAAGTCAACAAAAAGCATGTCATTGTATTTCTTTTCCTTCCGGAATATTTGATCTAGTATTAAATCCTCACATGCCATATTCCGGAATGAAATTTTAATTTTGTTTCTCCCCTGTGCAATCATAAACCGGATATAAGTTGTGGGGGTATGAAGTAATCTTGACGATCTATTTAATAATTAAAGGCTAAGATTAAATGAGTGAAATTGAAGAAAAAAAAGGAGGTTTGTAGGTTTGTCTAGTGACATTCTAGTCAATCGAAGTCAATAGTTTCTCTCCTCCAATTCCCCATGTTTTTTAAACGTTAATAACTCTTTCATACAACATTATTTTTTATAAAAATTGCACAAAAAAACGACCGTTTTTATCTTTAAAACGAGTATACTATTGCTATATTTTCGATATTTTTTCGAAAACCCAGTTGTGTAAAACGCAATGGATAAAAAGAGTAAAAAAATGACTTTTTTTTCTTTCTAAAACGCAATGGACAAAAAACACAAAAAATGTCTTATTTCTAAAACGCAATGGACAGAAAACATAAAGAAATGTCCTTTTTTTTTTTTTTTTTTTTTTTTTTCTAAAACGCAATTGCCTAAAAACACAAAAGAAAGGGTTATTTGTAAAACGCAATGGACTGAAAACACATAAAAATGTGTTTTTACCTAAAACGCAATTGACTAAAAACACTTCAAAATGTGTTTTTCTAAAACGCAATGGACCAAAAAACACATAAAAATGTATGTTTTCTAAAACACAATGGCCTAAAAACACAAAACAAAATGTTCTTTCTAAAACGCAATGTACTAAAAACACATAAAAAATGTGTTTTACCTAAAAAGCAATGGACTAAAAACACTTCAAAATTTGTTTTCTGAAACGCATTGGACCAAAAAACACATAAAAATATGTTTTCCTGAAACGCAATAGATAAAAACACAAAAGAAAGTGTTTTTCTCTAAAACGCAATGGACTAAAAACACATAAGATGTGCTTTACCTAAAACGCAATAGACTAAAACACAATAAAATGTGTTATTTCTAAAACGCAATGGACTGAAAATACAAACAAAAAACTGTTTTCTCATTCCTTTGTAAAACGCAATGACTCAATTCAAAAACCTAGATCGTAAAAATGCAATTCAAAATTTTCTTTCATAGAGAAGCCGATTTCTTCAGATTTTTTCAATAATTGACGGAATTTGAATGCTAGAAACACTTATCAGCGATCGAATGGAACGAATCAAGTGATTCGCTTCAAAATCACGGGAAAAAATGAGATAATTGTATGAAATTAAACTGAGTTTCTTCAAAAAAGTTAAAAAACACGTTAATTTGTGTTTGAATCATTGACTGGTGACGAAAATCGCACTATAATGTAGTGATTATTGAGATAGAAAGTGAAGAAAAGGTAGATGATGGTGGGTTTTGAAGTTACCGAGAGAAAAAGTGAGAAGATTGGATAAAATTAAATAATGCGGTTGACCGGTCAACCTAACACCAAAGCAATACGGCCCGTATTGCTATAGTATACGTGTAGTATAGTATAGTATAATAACTATAGATAAGTGTAGTATATAATGCGGTTATAACACTGATAATATAGTATAATAAACATGTACCAAACCTATACTACATGATAATTTTTTAAAAATGTTTTTTGTCTAAATAAAAGAATTCTTTTATTAAACTTTGTTAAAACAATGATTAAATGTATACAAAAATTTGTAAAAAAAAAAAAAACCAAAGCAATATGGCCCGTATAGGTCCAGCTAACCGCTAGACAAGAACTGTCACATGCAGATTTGACTTTTTTACATTTGAACCTGTATGGCCCGTATATATCTATACGACTCGTATTAAAAAAAAAAATGTGTGAATAGATTGGCTGGTATGCCAATAGAATACGCTTTAGAACAAAGTTTCACAATAAAATTTTACAAATATTACACAATTAATTGACATTGACAGGAGATGACAAGCTACATATTGATATTTAAACCAATTAAATGAATTTATAGCGATGGCAGAAGATGCATACACGTTTATTAATAAACTATTACTTATTGAAATTAAACTAGGATTATGACCCGCCGCAATGCGGCGGGGATTCTTTATTTATAACTAAGTCGATCTACGACCCACACGTTGTAGTAACGCTGAAGTAGCGTCTATGGCCAGTCAACTGAAGAATGCGATAGAGGGCGTTAACGCTGAATATGTTGATAAACTGAGAAGCGAAAACGGATATGTTGGGTTCGTAGAAAGCTTGAGAAACTCCCGAGAGGCGTTTTCTGATTACAAAACTGAGTATTATATGAGATCGAGTATGTGTAATCTTGGAACTAAGGAAGCTGATTTCGGATGGGGAAAGCCGGTATGGTCATGTATTGGTAGCCAGCTGAATGAAGATGTTCCCATCTTTACAAACAGGATCATGTTGGTGGATTCTTGTTGTGATGAGGGAATTGAAGGTTGGGTGACACTGAAAAACAGGTGATGGATGATATTAAGTGTCATCCTGAGCTTCTGTCATTTGCTTCAGTGAATCCAAGTCCTTTGTAGTTAAATTTTTATTCATTTGTTTTCATATTTCTAAACTGTGTACAGGTGTTAAGTTTGATTATCAACTTTTTATGTACTCTTAAAGTTTGAATAAACAGTGAGTTTTTTTTTCAATGTTTTCGGCCTTCCATGCAACATATTTACATATGACAACAACCAGTTTCGTTTTTCGAATCACTGTAACATCAATATAAACATACTGTCGATCCATGAATGCAACCTATCACCTAACAGTATCTGATAAAAAGAACATGAATAACGCTTAGCAAATTAGGGCAAATACAGTCATCGTGTTAAATAGGCAAACATCAAACGATTCAAAGTGAAATTAAAATCACTAAGTTACTACAAATTGGACAAAAAATTACCTTGACTTCATGTCCAAAAACCGATCAGATCTGCAAAAACCCGGCCAATATTGGAGCAGCGACGGCATTCAGGTTTTACGCCATCCGTCCTTTGTACCCACGCTGACTTCCGGATATGGGTCATCCACTGATCTTTAAGATCTAACAACATGCAGACCCAGATCGGTAACCGGAGAAGTCGCCGGAGCTTAACCGGAGGCCTGTAACATCGAAAATAGCTTCAACGTACACAAGATAGACCCATCTAACTGGAAAAATAAACATACAACTGAATCGAGGCTTACCGGAATTCGTGCAGGAGTTAACCGGAGTCTCGTCAGAACCCTAGCTCGCACCGCCTCACCGGATTCCTTGTCTTCTGCTGTGTAGGTAGGGAACAACACTCGCCGATGCTGAGAAAACGCCGACAGATCCGCTATGGCTCCGGTGGCTGGCCACTCTGTCTCTCCGTTTCTCACACCCTATCTTTCTCTCCCAGACTTTGTGTTAGCATAGATTGTGTGGACATGTGTATAAAGCACATCCACATATTCCATATTTTTTTTGAAAAACACCCAAAGCCAAATGTACAACCCACCAAAGCTGAAAGTAGTTGCTAATTTATATAGGTTTTAATTGGGTCATGTTGACAACGATGTATGAAGCAAAAATGTGAAGAGTTTTGCAAAATGGAAAAAAAATAAGAAAAATAATATTAAAACAAAGGGTCGCTAAGTATGTATAGTCTTTGTTTGCTTCTCTCCAATTACAAATGATGGCTAAAAACTTGTTCGAAAGAGTGCACTACTCTTTTGGTGCATATCTCAAAAACAATGTTAACTGTTCGATACAAACCCATCAATAATATATTTTCCCTACTAAATGTAAACAAGAATACCAAATAACCAATTTCTGGTTTTTTTATTTTGTGTAAACAAGAATCACCAAACAATTGTAAACCAAATAATTAATTTCTGGTGTTTGATTTTGAAATGAATGAGAAAGGGCTGATTGTGGAGTGAGAGAAATAATTGTCTCACATCATAGTCATGTATTGACAGTGGCGAATCCAGGAAATATTTTTAGGGGGTTCCTTTTATTAGATTCCCACTAATTCTCACTAATTTTTTCCAAATCATACAAGGTTTACCCTAAAATTTTCCAATTTTTTCCAAACGAAGGGGGTTCCCGGGAACCCAGGAACCCCCCCTGGATCCGCCCATGTGTATTGATACACTAACGAATTCAAGTTACCACCAGGGTCGGATTTTTAGGTGCTTGGAGATCTTTTGTGATGCTTTTGTTAATCACTGGATTATTTTAATTAATTATTTTATCGGATTTGTTTCCTTGTTACAATATGGTTCTACCCTATAAGTAGGGATCCATGGTTTATTTGTTTAGTTGGTTTTTGAGTATTGATTATTTATTATAAAGAACACCTAAGAGGTTTCTTGAAGCTTTTGTTTAATCTTTGAGTATCTAGCCATTTGATTGCTTCCATAACTGCATCATTTGGTATCAGAGCTCTTGGTTTATCAAATGATTACTTCCGTAACTGCATCATTTGGTATCAGGGCTGTTGGTTTATCAAATGGCTCTACATGAAAATGAGTGTTTTTGGTTCGTAGAGTCGCTGATAGAGGCATCGATAAAACCATTAGTAATTCACAAGCTGGTGAAGATCGATTCAACCATGGTCGTAGATTCGTCGGACGAGGCAACGAGATCAGGAACCGTGACCCACGGGATATAGAGATCATCAAACGACTCAAGCAACGAGTCTGAGAACTCGAGTTGCAACATGAGATTATACGACTCCAACATAGGATCTGACGACTCGAGTTGCAACAGGATACGTGCCAGTCGAAACCGAGTCGAGCACCATCGTCGGCAACGGAGAGCAGAAGCCATTTAGCCGTCATCCACACCGGTTCTTTGAACCAACCTATCAAGAGGGTGTATCGAAAGATGGACCAAAGTTTGATGAAAATGAGATGCACCACGATAAAGATGAGTATTTGTGGGCGCGACATGCTATTAATGGAGTTAGCGTTCGAGAGGAAGGACATATTTTTGATGAGTTTGTGATGTATGGAAATTCTATTACCGGAGGTGATGCGGTAGCTTCTAAAGGTAATACGCTATTCATGGTGATTCAGAGACTCCAGTGGCTCTAGATGGAGGTGCAATGATTATGGGAACTCGTCAAGATCTGGTAGAAATCCCTCTTTCATTCCCGCATATTGGGTTGAATAATGATCCCATAATCTCGGAATTTGAGATTGAAAAACGTATTAACTTTAGTGATAATATTACGATTGCCATAGTTAAAGGTTATAAAATTGATAAGGGTGAAAACATGTCTCCTTTGCATGTTGATCTCACATGTGGCATTTCCTAAAAATGTGGTGGAGAATTTAAAGGCTATACCCACGCGTGAGGATAGCCCACAAAAATTAACACACACATGTACCGTTTATTGTAAGCCACCCACTTGTCATCTATAGCTCACGGGTCACGTTTAAAGCCCAAGCTTAGTAGAGAAAAGAATTTCAATATAGATCATGGGTTGACATGCTCAACAAATCCAACGCATGCAAACGCGGGGGGGCCCAACATCCATTTGGATCTACTCCACTCATTTCTTATGAGGAACCGGGTGAGACGACCCATGAAGTTGAACTATTTAGACACGTAGTTATAATAAGAAGAGTTACGTTCATGTACAAACAGTCTTATCGTATAAAACGTACGAAAGGCATGAAAATTGTAAAAACGTGGTGACATTTTCGTAATTATTTGCTCGTAGGGTAATTTTGTAAAATGTTCTTGTAGGATAATTTTGAAACTTGCAGAGTAGTTTTGGTACACTTGTAGAGTAATTATGATACTCTATAAAATTAACCTAGAAAATCAAAATTATCTTAAAATATCAAAATTACCATACAAGATCATTTGTAGAGAAATTATGAAACTCTACAAAATCAAAATTAGCCTACAAGAACATTTTACAAAACTATCCTACAAGATCAAAATTACCCTAAAAGATCATTTGTAGGGTAATTTTGATAATTACTCTACGAGTAAATAATTACGAAAATGTCATCGCGTTTTTTACCTTTTCGCCCTATTCGTACGTTTTGTATGATAAGAGTATTTGTATTTGATCTTTTGTCATAATAATAAATGGGAGTCGGGCTGATATTTCTTTTGATCTAGATGGCTTTGATCTGAAGACAAAACTCGAGGACGAGTTTTCTTCGAAGAGAGGGAGTATGATGTAGGGATATCTACAAGTTTATTAGAAGATTATCTTTATTAATCATTTAGATTTTAATTTCTTATTTTATCGAATTTGTTTCCTAGTTAAATTATGGTTCTACCCTATAAGTAAGGATCCATGGTTTATTTGTTTAGTTGGTTTTTGAGTATTGATTATTATAAAGAACACCTATGAGGGTATACGGGGCACCAGCGGGGAGTGCCTTCGGTGACCCAATTCCCCCAGCGAGAACACCGCCGCCATCCCTGCGGTGACCCAATTCGGTGAATGGGATCGGTGGGAGGTTACCGCATGAAGGGAGAGAGGGAGAGGGTGACCCACAAGCTTTTCAACCAATCAAATTATTTTCTTTTTTTTTCTTTTTTTTTTTTGAATAAAAGAGCAAGTCCCCTAAGAGGGGAGTGCCGCCATCAAATTGAGGGTGTGAGGGGAGTTAAGAGGGGAGTTGACGTGACGCGTGCTGATTGGCCGTGCGTAAGAGAGGGCCGTGCGTAAGAGAGGGGACTCCCCTAAGAGGGGAGTGCCCCTCTCACCCTGAGGTTTCTTGAAACTTTTGTTTAATCTTTGAGTTTCTAGCCATTTTATTGCTTCCATAATTGCATCATCTTAATTGAATATCCTAATTCTTGGCTTGGATAGGGTCTAATCACAAAAATAAATGATAACTTGACAATGCAACCGACAAAACGAATAGGCACAATGAAGTTTTGAGATATTCATAACCACGAAAAGGTAATGCACAGTTCAATAATAATTTTATAAAGAACTAGTAGAGTGCCTGCACAATGCGGCAGGGAAACCGACTTCAAGGATGTTAACAAGCCAAGACTAGTTCGAGATCGACTCCAACTTCAAACCGAGCAAGTTTGGCTTGAAATTAAAATTGAGCTGATATCTTAAACTCAAGCTCGACTTTACAACTTATTTTATCACGGGACTAAACATATAACTTAGTCTTACCCATAGGCTAACAATAAAACTTTACATAGCCAAAGGGATAATAAAAAAAATTTATTTAACCAAATGTCTAAGGGTACTAGGGTGGTCATCACTCATCATACCTCATTCATAACATTTTACTCTATCTCACTTGCAATGGTTATCACACTCCATCACACTCATCACACACAATCACAACTTAGCACCTCAACATCAAATTCAAACCCGCACACACAACACACACCATTACAGTCGTGATACTCATCACCCCCGATCTCCCCATCACCCGTGAAACACCGCTTGTGGCGGTGTATCATGGACCATCAACCATCACTCACTCTCATTCACGTACCCTAAGGGTGGTCGAGGTGGGCAAGTGATTGGTGATAGCACACCACCACGAGTGTTCTATCATGTGTGATGGGGGCAAACCTGTGATGTTCATCGCATAGGGATAGGAGAATGTGTGTGTGTGTGTGTTTGCCTTTGGTGTTGTGGTGTGATTGAAGAATGTGTATGTCTTTGAATGTGGTGTTAAGTTGTGATTGGGTGTGAGTGATGACCATTTCAAGTGTGATAGTGTAAAATGTGATGGAATGTGAGGGCTGTTCACGAGCCGAGCCAAATTAAGTGGACCTTTGCTCGTGCTTGGCTCGTTTACAACCGAGCGAAATCCAAATGAGCATATTCGAGCGTGTAATTTTCCGAGCGAGCGGCGAGCGACGGGTAATTTGGACAACCATAGATTTAGCATGTTTCCTTCGATGTCTCCACTATCGGGTCACGACTAAGGTCTAACTATCCGAGAATGACACTAGGATTGAGGTCGGATCGTCAGAGGATGAGGCTCTTGTTGAGGTAGGTGAGTCGATGAATATACAACAAAGAACAATTTTCGCATTGTGGCGTATGGTGAGAGCGAGATTTTTATGTATAAAATATGAATATACATGTAATTTGTTTGTGCATATATAATTATATATGTAATAAATTTATAAAAATTAATTCGAGCCGAGCGGACCTTTGCTCATGCTTGCCTTGTTTGCAAACCGAACCAAACCGAGCGAGCATATTCCAAGCGTTTTCCGAGCGATTGGCGAGCGAGCAACGAGCGACGAACGAGGTATCAAATGATGATTGAGTCCGATGTATGATGGAGTGTTATGGGTGATGCCCACCCCTTCCACCCTAAGTGTGTAAGTTATACAATTTATCTATCCTTGCAAAGTCTTGCCTTGCTTTTTTAGAGTTGGATGTCCGTCCACGTTTGTTTCTTCATTAATGTGGGTTAAAGTAGCAATAAGTAATACTTGAACTATAAACAAAAAGTTAATTATTGTATGGTTTATAGAGTTGTACAATGTGTTTTGATACTTGTAATTACTTAAACTCTTAAACTCTAAGGTAGT